>JBAMYA010041837.1:0-15170 GCA_037176975.1 Arrhamphus sclerolepis | reverse complement strand
CCTTAAAGCAGCTGCTCTCCACCTCAGTTATTCCACCTTAAAGCAGCTGTTCTCCACCTCAGTTATTCCACTTTCTGATGTCAGAACTGAATCAAACGTTTCCTTAGAACTGTTCCAGTTAGAAGTTTATGGTTTTCTGTGCACGCTCTCATGGACCAGATAATCTCCATTAGTGGGCTGGTTCTGGCCCGCCAACCTCGGGTTTGACACCTATGGTTTAAGTGATCACCGATCACAGTAATTCTAGATTTGTTTTGTGACCACATTTCTTCCAGGAAGATGATGGTTCCCCACCATCCTTCCAGTTTTTCCAGTTGGACAGTTTTTAAGCCAGTTGTAGAAATCTCCTTAGATGTTGTCTTTGCTTGATGCCAATAATCTGACCTTCTGAAACAGATTATCATCTCTTCCACGACCGCAGGATGTGTCTCCTGACATGGATGTTTAAGAAATGCGAAGCTGCTCACTGGACCAGTTAGAGTTAAGTAACATCATCATCCATGCAGTAATTATCCAGTGAGAGGCTCTGACCTGTTTGCTTCGTTAAATCCAGGTGGTGACTTTTTTGTATATTTGAGGCATTTTTCCGGTGGTGTTGTCTTTTTTTTGTTGTTTCTTTTCTTTTCTCATTTTGACCTTAACGTCTCCCTGATGCCAAAAGGCTTAATGAACCTCACCACACTGTTGCTCTGAAGGCGCACAAGTAATCACTCGTGGAAAATTGGTTTTAAAGGAGTTTTGATGTTACTCACCGTCTCAGTGGGCAAATTAAACGACCATCAAGCTCTCGAATGTTGCGTCAGTTCTCTTTGGTCCGTTGTTGTTCACTGACTGAAGTAATTTGAACTCATGCAAAAATATTCTGCTTTCTTTTTAAAGTTGTGTTTTGGCTCTGCAGTCCTTGGTTTTGAAGAGTAAATCTCACAGGTGCCCTAAAGTCCAACCACTGCTGCACTCGATGTAGCAGTACTCCTTTTGACCACAAGGGGTCGTTCAGAGCTGCGTGCAGAAGAAAGTCTGGGCTCATGTTTTATAACATTATAGCTTTAATTGCTAAGGCTGTAAATATCTTTCTTGTGTGTGACGGTGTTGTTCCCCCACCAACGCAAGCAGAGGTACATTCAGGATGGAGGGGGCGGAGCTTCATCTTCACAGCTCAGAGTGGGTGGAGCCTTCTCAAGGGGCTCTTCACATAAACTCATTTTAAAATTCATGACCACAAAATAGCTGATCTAAGTTATATGAAGGTGGAAGGAGTCTTCAGGGCTTTAATTAGAGAAAAGCATTAAAGCAGCACTATAAAAACATGTAGCTGGAGCGCTGGGTGGCGCAGGTTCAAGTCCAGGCCCGTTTCCCTCTGACCTCTTTTCAGTGGTACTCCACTCTCAGTAAAGGCCACTGATGCCCGCAGACATACCTAAGCCTGACCCCTACAGCTGTAAATATGCAGCAGTCATTCAAGGTCCAGCTTTTCCAGACCAAACTCGAGCCATTTCTCTCTCAGCATCACTTTGGGATTTTAATCTGTTTTTTGTTGTTGTTTGTTTTATCATATCTCTTTTTAATTATTGTAATGCACTGTGTTTGTGATGAGCCAGAGACTGTGTTCACGACTGCAGCTGATCTTTTAACTGCAACCAAAAAGCATGAGCACATCAGGTCTTTTTTTAATCCCAGTTTTGAGATGTTGCCTTTAATTCTTCCTATTGTTTTTTGATGTATGTCAACAGTGTTGATTTTAAAGTGTTTTTTTTTTTTAAATAAAGCCACTCCTCATATTCCAGCTTTTCCCTTCAGGCGTCGTCACGGTGGATCACGTCTTTCTCTGTCACCCCAACAGCTAAAAGATCCTCTTTCACCACATCTTCAAAAGTCTCCTTGGTCTTCCTCCTTTTTCCTGGCTGCTGCCTCCATCTCCAGCATCCTTCCAGGAATATTCGACTATTCCTCTTCTTTCTGCATCCAATGAATTCAATCCAGGCTCTTTCAGAGGCGCGTGTGCTGAACTTTGACTCAAAACCAGTGTGTCCACCTTTGTTCTGTTAACAAACTGGAAGCAGCTTCCTCAGGCCAGTATCTGGTGACTTAAACCTCCCATTAAGGTTGTGGAAATTCGAGGAACCACAAGTATACCAGTCCTCTGAGAGTAGCGAGGTCCTGTGGTTTGGTGGAAAACAGTAAGATCAATAAGGTAAAGTGGAGCCGTGTCTTTAACAGTTTTCCTCGTCTTAAGGGGGTTTTACAGGAAGCCAGTGCAGAAAGACCGATCTCCCTTGGTGGTACCAGTCATCTCTGACGGATGTATTCTGGACCAGCTGAAGGGATTTTCAGTGAATTATTTGGAAGCTCAGCAGAAATAACGTTGCAGTAGACCAGCCCATGGCGATGAATGCGCTAAACAGTTCTTTCTGGTGATATCGGAGAAGATATTCTTGATTTTTAGCAATATCACGCGGAGAGAGGAAAACTACTTCACAGACCTGTTAAAATATGACATTTAAAGACAAATCCTTGTTCGAGAAAAAAAAAAAAAATCCAAGGTTTCTCTCATTTAGCGTTGGAGACCAAATCCTGTAGTTAGACAGGGATTAAGATGGAGACGTTTACAATTACAGTGGCTAGAAAGTATGCGAGGCCTTGGAGTGAACTGCTTTTCTGCAAGAATTTGCATCCTAAAGGATTTGTAGGATGTTTGGTGTTCAAGGCTTCGTTCCACAGCCTCTCTGGGGTTGGCAGAGGAAGCTCCAGACTGATTTCATGGACTCCTGACTCCAGGAATCAACTTTCTGAGTCGTTTCTTCTCAACAAAAATGTAATTCAGTGAACGCTGTGATGTTTGCAGAGTCCCAACGCTCAGTCAGGACAGGACGGGCCAGAACATATTCCTCTCTGCCTTCTTGTGTCTTCAGTGTTCCCAACTTATCTCCACCTTACCAAGATCAAAAACGCGGCAGCTAGCGCAGGAGTCGCTCTGTGCATTCATCACTGTAGCAGAGCGTTGGGCCGACCAGTTGCATAACTTCATCAGCTACTTCAGCCTAAAAGGTGCTCAGCGGGGGGGCTCTAGTGAGCATGCGGGGGCCCTGCAGCAGTCGGGCCCCCCTGAGAGCAGAAGAAGAGGTAATCAGCTGCTCTGATTAAACTTGATGAGTGCTGCACAGTCAACTTTGCCAGTTTTAAAAAGTCGGATGAGGAAAATCTCCAAATCAAATTGTAATAAAGTCAGAAGTGATACTTGATTTATATACTTATTGAAAAATCAGAAATGCGATGCAGAAAAGCATGAAAGCCTTTATCTTTTCCGCTCCTTCCATCTCTTTCCGTATTCCCCGGTTGCAGAGAGTGGGCGGACACTCCAAAAGGTTTCCGCCTCGGTTCAAAGCGCCTTTTATTGAGCAGAAGAGTTCGGCGTCTGCTGCGACGGGGTGCCTGCCCTCCTTCCACCTGAGACTGCCGCTGAAGAACTCGCTTCATTTGAGCAAAATAGATGAAAAGTTTTCTTACTGACATGAAGTGCAGGGTATGAGTCACAAATCTAGAATAAAAGATGAAACGTTTCTTAGGGAAAAAAGGAGCGATTGCTTTCTGAAGTTTCCAGGCCCCAGTGAATCTGCATATTAGGTCCTGCAGAATCTTTGTTGTTAAGTTTGAAGGGTTATATATCTTAAAGTTTTCTGACTGAGGACCTCTGGGAACAAGAAGTCACTTGATTGTTTAAAAAACAAAACCAAACAAACCCATGTACCTGACAGAAAGGTGGGTTCATTCATCCCCTGCTCTGATGCCGACCTTGAACGCTTGGCTGACTCTTTGTTGGGTCACGCGAGTTTCTATTGAGTGGGTCATGATCCAAAATGGGTTGCGAGTCTGTTTTTGGCCCGTTCCCATGTGGCAAAGAGCACTTTGTCATTTTTCCGCTCCTAAAATAAAACAAAATTCATCAAACTTTGATCCTGCAGGCTTTAAAGAGGAGCATAGAGCTGTAGTTCATGGAGCCTACCTGAATAGCTCCTTGTTATCTGTCATTTATACCGTGTATCACCCCAGAAACACACACGCACACATTCACAAATGGACTGTGTATTTTTAGAGGCTGCTATTGATCCACCAGATGATCCTTATCGTCTACATCCTCCTCTTTGACCATCCAGACCTGATAGCATCCCGATAAACACACAATCGCACTTGGCCATCACAGATAACACGCTGCTTTTCTAATGGAGAGATACGGAGAAGAGCCTTTGTAATCCCAGCGGATGCAGTGTCTTTTTTGCAGTTTGATTTTTGTCTCATTGTTTGACAAATATCTAAAGTAAGTCCAGAAAAAAACAAACAAAAAAAACAGGCAGTTGATATGTGGTTAACATCCAGGCTGAGACAGTTTGGGATGTTCTGTACCAGTGGAGATGACAGGGTGGATGGGCATGGCTGAGCGGGCTGCCAAAGCCCACTCAGATGTCTTCAACACTGCTCTGACTGTAGCTTTGAGCACCTACAGGTTCTTCATATTCAACAGAAATATAACTTATGACCATCAAATGGTACCCAGGTGTGTTGGAGAACATAGTAGGCTCGTCATTGGGAAATAACGAGTTAAAGTCTCTAAATGAGCCCCATCAAGATAATTCAACTGATTTTTTTCAGTGGAAATAGACATGAAGCTTAGGTTTGGTTTTTAGAAATGTGCTTCATAATTATCAGTACACTGAGCAGTTCCTTCTACGCCTTCTAAGAGGCTGGTGATACAAGACGAGGAGGAGAGTTTTAAAGAACTAGGACATGGTGGCACTCTAGACAGGACATCCGGGACCAGGAGTCCAAAGAGACACGACTGAGAGACAGAACCAATGTGGTCACGAGCAAACTCAGGTGCTTGGATACAGTCCTGCCCTGGCTGTCTCGCCACAATTTGATTGGCTGACTCTTGCATCAGCACCTGAAGAATTGAACCTCCAATCTGATGCAACAGACCAACAAGTTAGTCGACATCGTCAATTGGGAACGATGTGCTGATGTGTGAGGGAGGGTTAAAGGTTAGCATAACACACCCTAATTCTTTAAGGTTTGTTGAAACAAAGCAGGTTGTTTGACATGATTTAATGCTAAAAGTGACTTATACCCTGTTCACAGTAAGCTAGCATTACCTAAGGACCCGCAGTAACACGTGCAGACAACAGCTGTGATATTCAGCCATTGAGAATGTGTCATCTCTGTGATTCTCACCATCCCACGTCTGGTCAAAGCTCATCCAGGAAGTATGTTTTGTTGCAGTTCCTTCACTGACCACTAGGCACTGGCTCCAAAACAGAGCAAATCCCCATTGACTCCTATGTTAAAATGGCCAACTCGTATTCACAGCCTGGTACTGAAATCAGTTATGGTGTCCGCAGTTAGATGTTCGGCGGGTGAATTTTATTTTTGTGCCACAAAGCTGATGCTAAGATGTCATTTGACATGGTTGACTGACAGATGGCTGTTGGCTTTGACAGCTTTGTCCCGCTTCTTTGCAACATGGCGCCACACAGTTTGAGAAAAAAAAATGGACTCCAAATGCTCTCCGTACAAATGTATGGGTCACATGACCTGGTAGGTTGTCCAGTTATTTATGATCAGTTGTTTGATGTGAAAGAACTGGAACCACAAATCATGTTTGCTTTTAGTTTTTTTGAAAAAAGCTGCCCTGAAGTGACCAAATAATTTAACCCATTCTGGTCAAAATAAATGTATTAGATTAGTGAAAAAGAAAGAGAAAAAACAACAATAATAGAAGGAAGGCCAAAGGCTAGCCCACTGTTGACAGGGAAGAACACTGCTGCACATATTCATGTGAACCAGGCAGTCTATGATGGGCATGTCAGGTTTTATTATTCTGGAGCAGCGGGGCCCTCCGGAGTATTGCAGTTTGGCTGAAGTGCTGATAGATATTAGTTTGTCTGGCCTTCGCTTGACCTCTCCTCTTGGGTTTTTACATAAAGAAATCGACAGTGCTCGGTGCGCAGGAAGCCTGCAGGGATTTCGGTCTCATTGTACACAACACAAATGGTACGACGGTGTGACGTACGCATTCATAAATCTCCATTCTGGCCTTTCTTCATTTGCCATCAGGCTATAAAAAAGTCAGACACATGACATGAATAAAAACTTGCTAACGAAGAGGGAAAGCAGCTCTGTGGACAGCATCTACTGTACAGGCTTATAAATTGTCTGCGTGTGATCAGCGGTGAGGTCCGCCAGGATTACCTTATGATCCATCGTACATCTGGTCTGCGAGTGTGTTACTTTCTGTTAGATTTATTCTCTGAGGGTATAACTGCATTAGTGTCTAAAACTGAGACGTTGCTGAACAGATGACTCTTCCTGCCTCTCTCCTGGGACCTGTGGTCATCGTATCAAATCTTCTTCTCTTTCAGTGTGTGGAAGAGTGTTGGTCGATGGGGTGCCCCCCCCCCCTTCTGTTTCTGAAACGGTTCATTGGACTGTAACACTAATCCGTCAGGACCCTACATCCACATGGGTGACACCCCACACACCACCACCTCCCCCCCGACATTCGCACACGTAGACAAACACACAAAGGCGACCTCATCCATCATACTGGCTTCTGCTCTCCGTGAGGTGGCCTCTTTGGTGGCAGCCTGCAGCCAATCAGAGATCCGGCCTCGTTTGTGACATCACTGTGCAAAGCGAGGACTCCATCCAGACCAGGGGAGGCAAACATGTCGTCACCATGGTTACAGGGATGGTCATTCTTTGCTTTTCTCAACCAGCTGTGTTTTCTGATAAATTCCTGAAGTCTGTCATGAAAGAAAAAATAATTTTTTTTACCATAAAATCTCTAATTTTATTGATCTTAAATTTGAGACTTTTGTGATTTTCTTTTCTTGTAAAAATCACAAATTTCTTTAAAAAAAAAAAAAGAAGCGAATTTTGTTGTAAAAATGCTAATTTTACAAGATTGAGACCTTTTATTGTACAAACCCAAATGTCACCAAATTAAACTTCTTAATTTAAAATTACAATTTTTTGTTGAAAAATATCAACTTTTTGCAAAAGTCATGAAATTTTATATTTTCCTATAATTTAAACTTTGTTTCCTAAAATCACAAATTTTTGTCATAAAAACTATTATTATTAACTATTACTATAATTGTGACTTTTATTATTTTTAACATTGAGGCTTTTGTACAAATATCACAAATTTTTCTTGCAAATTAAAAATAAATGATTTTTGAAAAAACAAATTATTACATTTTGATATTTTTCTTTTTTTTACTTGAAATTACAGTGTTTTTTGTTGAAAAGTCTTTTTTTTTCGCAACATTTTGATGTAGAATTAGTTGTAAAATTGCTAATTTGTGTAGTTTCAACTTTTTGTCGTACAATGTATGTTTTTACAGAAATCACAAAGTTAGCTACATTTTGTTGTAAAATCTTTCCCAAACATTTACGAAATCATGATTTTTTTTGACATAAACCACCTCAGTTATTCCACTTTTGGATGTCAGCTCTGAATCAGACACACAGAAACATTGAAATTTCCTCAGAAATGTTAATTTTGTAATTTTATTATTATCTTCACATGCTCTTACGGGCCTGATAGAAGGAAGTGCAGTGCCAGGCTGAATTCTAAAAATGAATCCTCCTCCTGTACTGTAAGAACGTTTTTCTAACCATTCTTTGTTTTAAGTCCTCTACCTCCGAACCGCAGGGGTTCCCTTCAGCCGGAGCAGGAGACAGGATGGGGGGGGTTGAAGGGAAGGAGAGCAGGTCGATGTGAAGATGCAGCGGGTGTCCTCGACAGCTGGAGTTCAGCACTGCAGGCGTCTTCGTGCTTACATAAACCACAGGGCAGGTAGAGAGCAGAGGCGAGGATCGGGAGGATCAAATGTGAGGAGGATGCACACACAGAGGAGAGCAGATCCTTTGGAAAATAAGCTCGGGAATCTAAAGCCTGCAGTGTTTGGTTATGTAACAAGAGTGTCCTGAGTTTACAGGCCAAGACAAACCGCTGAAACACCGGCAGCTGGAGACGATGTGGAATCTGTGTTCAGGCTCAGAGATTTGTTTCAAACACAGCTGAAAATCAGCCTTGATGGCTCCTTTTCTTTCAGGCTGAGGGTTTTTTTTGCTTTTGTTTTTTTATTCTGAACACACAACACCACGAGGGTTGTTTATGACGCTAATACGTGAACCAGTGTGTTAACACCATGATCTAGCAGAAACAGAAAAACCTTCACCTCTGTAGGACTCAACACCATGAGTGTTACATTTTACCATTTCAAACCTTACGCTTCAAGTAAACAAGAAGAATTTTAAGCTAGCACTGATGGTTGTGGGTCGTTTCCCAGCTCTCTGCCGCTTCATTTTCTGCTGGAGGTGACGCAGCTCCTTTAACACCAAGAAGGCGTTTCTTGGTGATCGGCTGTATCACTGAGGTGAATGAAGACCTGATTTAGAAACCAGTCTGCTGCCTGGAGCCACGAGGAGGCAGCTGGTCACCTTCAGCAGTGTTGTTTCTGTGCAATGATGCAATCTGAATCAGATTGGAGGAAAAAAAAAGCTCAAACTAAGTTGTTTCTGAAGACTCACCTTCCCTTTCTTTGATCCCAGCGTCTGTATGTTTGGCCCCGAGGCTCCTGTAAAATACTCCACAGGCCCCGATACTGGTTTACTGCACGAAGCCAGAGGGCAGGATTTAGCTGTGTGTGTGTGTGTGTGTGTGTGTGTGTGTGTGTGTGTGTGTGTGTGTGTGTGTGTGTGTTAGGGAGTGGGAGGAATGTGTATTTGCTTCAGTTGGTGTGAAGTTTTCTGTATTTTTGAGGCATTTGAAGCTGGATGTTGGAGTTTGTGTGTCTGTGTGTGAATCATCGGGGAGTTGGTTTGGGTGGATGAAAGCAGCGACCGCTCTTTTGAGAACTTGACCTCCTCGACTCTCATCCCCCGCTTTAATAAACGAGCGTACGGTACGGCTCCCAAGACCTCGCCTCCTCATCCCCAACCCTCCTTCCTCGTCACCTCTTTCCTATCGAGCTTTTTTTTTTGTTTTTTTTTATCGCCGCTCATCCTCCACATCACCGCTGACTTACACTGCAGTAAATTTAGATCCTAACGAGGCGTCTCTGCCAAAGATTTGTTGTCATGGAGTTAGAGAGAGGTGAAAAATCCAGGTATCAGAGGATAAAAATTAGAAAACAAGGTGAGAGAGAGAGAGAAAGAAGAGGGGAGGGGAAGAGAGAAATCAGAGGAGTCCCCCAGGTGAAGAGGCTGTTGTGTTTCATTGTGCAGAAACGCTCCACTATCTGATGCAGACGCAGCTCTGACACCTGTCGCCGCTTCTAATGAAACGCTTCCCATAATCCTCTGCTCCTGAAGCTTTTGTTCACTCGCTGCCTCCTTTGTGTGTGTTTCCCTCTATTTTTCCTTCATTTGCTTTGTCCAATTGTGTCTTTATGTGCCATATATATATATGTGGTGGGGGGTGGGGGGTGGCTTTTGTACATGTGTTTAGGCACATGTGTATTATTTAGTTCCTCAGAGGAATGCGGCGTCGGGCTTTTCATTACGACTCTGATGCTCGTCTAATAAGGAACAGTCTTTCCAAGGATGTCTGTGTTTGAGGCGCCGTTGAAACAGTCGTGCACCCCCCCATGTGTGTGTGTGCATGGACGGCAGCCAGGAAGAATGTCCACATGCAAACAACAGATGAGAGCAGACGGCTTGACTCGGGGGTGGGGGGGGTAGGGGTGCTAGAACATCACATGGCTGTTTACATCACAACTTCACGTCACACTGCATTTCCTGCACCCCGAAAAACGACGAGTCAACAGCTGGAATGTGAGCTGCAAGAGGTGCACCTCCTGGAGAAGAGAGGGGCGGAGTCAGGCAGTGATGGGGACCAATAGATACCAACCACTTAGCAATGAGGGGACCCCTGTGTCCTGTGGGGTGGGGGTCTCTGTTAGGTGGGACAAGGTATCTGGGGTTTTTTGCGAAGACCAAAGAAAGAACTCAGACTTTTGTCGTGATCTTTGAGAACTTCCTACAGAACCCATCGAGGTCCCACCGTTGGTCTGCTGTCAACTACTGGAGGTAGATGAACGCTGTCATGTTTTGTTTTTTTTGGGGGTGGGGGAGTAATCAAAATAACATTCATTTAACAAAATGTTTGATATTTCTGGCAATAAAGATACAAAGTTATATTTAAAAGGTAAAGAAGTGGAAAGAGCATGTAAGCTAACATTTTCGGAGAACCTCGCTGGAAATCAGATATCGGTTATATATGAGACAGAAGACAGCAGGACATTTCAGACAGGTGGACAAGTGCGATGCGTTTCTGCATTTACGTTCCGCTTGTTTTCATTTCTGCACTGAGGAGGGGTTGCAGAACTTTCAATCAAAGCTCCTGCATCGTTAGCGAGCGCCATCAGCTGCACACGTGTCAGAGCACTTCCAGTCATGCATGGACCTGCGACGAATCAGAATAGTCCTGGGGTGGGTAACCCTGGCGGCTCGTCTGAACGTAGCCTGAGCTGCTCTTCCTTTTCTAGCACCTCCACGTCTCCGTTACTTATTTATTTAGCTCGTTTTGCCATTGGGCTTCGAGGCTTTTTCATCCCTGTTTTCCATTCTGCTTTGCTCATTAGCAGTCTGTCAGCATGCATGAATACCTGAAATTTAAACTGCCAGCCTCGCCGACAGTCTGCTTCACTGGGCTCGCTGGCGTTGATTTGATCTCTTATCGCTCTTCTGTCTCTGCAGAACTTTCCTTCCACTTTCTGAGGTGGAGAAGAAAAAAAATGCTCATACAAGCATTCCCTTTGAGGAGCTTGGGCATAAGTTAATATGTTGAGTCAAAAAGGAGTTAGAATTTGAATTGCTTCAGTCAGACATGTCGACGTGTGCATGCGTGCACGTGCACGTGCACATGGTGATCATCAGCCTCTAACTCCAACGTTTCTGAGGAAATTTCAGTGTGACCGCTTCCATTTGGTGCTGATTTCAAAAAGTTGAAAAACACGTGATTAGAGTTTATGTCAAAAAGTCACGATTTAGCAAATGTTTGCAAAACATTTTCTGCTAGTTTTTGTCAAAGCTTTTTGTAAAATTTACTTTAAAACAAAAAGAAATTCTGATTTTAGGACAAAAGGTTTAGGTTAGAGGAAAGTTAGAGGAACATTTTTACGACCTGTATGTTTATGTCAAAATGTTGCAAAAAGTTGATATATTTGAATTTTTAAAAAATTCAATTTTGTGACATTTGTGATTGTAAAAAGTCTTGTTTTGAAAAAAAAAAGCCTTGATCTTGCAAAATTTGCAATTTTACCACAAAATTAGCATTTTTTTAAAACAAAACTGTAGTTTTAATATAAAAGTCTCAATTCTATGAAAGTTTGCAATTTTTGTGAATTTTTTGATTTCATGACAAATATTCCCAAATGGACAAAAAAGTCCCAAATTTTGAGTCCAAATTAAGTTCCTTTTTTATTTTATAACTGAGTCCAGAACAGTTACTTAACAGTAACCATGGTGATAAAAAAGAGTTTGACACCTCTGGCTGAAGGCAGGAAAAAAAAAAATCTCTTAAATGTCATTTGCTTTGTTTAATTTAGCGCAAAAGCTGCTGTTTTGGTCAGATGTGTGTTCACTAGAGAGCTTTAAGGAAATACATGCGCTGGACTGTTTTACAGTGCAGCCTGTCCTCCTTCGCGCTGTCTCATCAGAAATGTCCATCCTCCTAAGAGATACTGCTTTGGCTCTCAGTTCCGTGCCGCTGGAAGAATAAGAATATCCTTTGGTGGATTGTTTGAGGTGAAAGCTGATTCCAGAATGGCTTGTACTCTTTACAAGTTACTGCAATAATATTCAGTGTTTAATAAAATTAAAAAAAGAGTTGATTTTCATGAGTGTCGACGGCTTGTAAGTGAGGTTTAGGCTGGTTGATGTCTGAATGAGAACAAAAGAAGATGGGATGCTCGTGGAGCAGCATCCAGTTTGGTTCTGCTCGGGAAGAAAAAGAAAAGGATTTACTATAATGAACATAAGGGAATTATTTTCAGCCATGTTGATCTCCTTTTGTGGCTGCTAATTCCAATTTATGAGAATTAATAATAGTTTTAATGTTGGATCTGTGTAGCTGGTGGAGAGAGAGACGCTTCTTTTCCTTCTCAGAACATTTTGTCCGCCCAGACCGGCGTCCCGCTGCTATATTTATCCGTCTCCACTCAGACCGTTTGCTCTTACTTTTCTCTCTTCTCCAGGAGTGTCCTCAGATCCTGCCCTCCACTCAGATCTATATCCCCGCCGGGGTAATGAGGCCCATCACCCTGCTGGCCCAGAACCTGCCCCAGCCTCAGTCCGGACAGAGAAATTACGAGTGCATCTTTCACATCCAGGGCAGCACGCACAGCGTCCCCGCTCTCCGCTTCAACAGCACCAGCATACAGTGTCAGAAGACCACGGTAAGAACGAAAGCGCATGCAGAGCGTTGTCCAATGAGGTTGCCTATGAAGGGGCCTTGCAGCCATGTCGTGAGGGGGTGGGGGGGGCACTGGCCAAGAGTGAGTTAAAGGGGGTGACCCAAAGTAAGCAAGGCTCTCTCTGTGGAACAGACCCACAAGAGACCCCTAAACCCATATTTTCTATTCCTAAACACACAAATGTATCAGGAAGGCTGCATTTTCTATTCTAAATCAAAACATGAAGACAAAATGATCTTTGTTACTGTTTATTTTACTGAAAGTGCAGAAAAATGAACATTGGACTGCTAGAAAAACAGATCTCAGTGAGTAGTTCAGTTCGTTGATTGTCTGAAAAACATGTGGCTCTTTATTTAAGGAAAAAGTGGTGAATGTTGTACAAACTGGTTAAAGTTCATTTATCTGAATATCTGAGTTGGATGTTCCAGACGTTGACCAGCAGATGGGAAAACGTATGAAGTAGTGCAGAAAGTGATTCTGCTCGGTTGAAATGATCTCAAATGCTTGAAGACGACAAACAAAAGCAGAAATACGAGGAAGGAAACTGAAAAGCACCGTTCAGATGGATGGAAGGATAGACAAGATGCCAGCCAATGGTCAAAGAAGATCTAAAGTTACCTGAGAGTGCTGGAACAATTAGAAGACCTCTATGTGAAGCCAAAATCTCAGCAGGAAGACCCCACAAAGCCCCATTGTTGAAACGTACCACATGTGCTGAAGAGACGACCACACTGACTGACCTAAAGATGACCTATAGATGCTAGATTCATCTTTTGGGGTCTGGAGGTCAAAGACCACCAAGCGCTGAATTCAAGACACAGTGTCATGACTATGAGGATACCACCTTTTCCAGTAATCGTCCTCAGCTCCAGTCAGGGCGTCTTAGCGACTCCAGCTATAGCTCAACAGAAGGTGACACGCAACACGATTCGAGTGCGAGGCGTTGTAGGTCTGCTGTTCAAAGGCAGCAGGAACCAATCGCTGGCCTCCTTTACCTTCAGTCTGTCACACACCTGTCAGCGGTCGCGGGGTCATTTAGCCGACTTCGGCATCGCCGCCGGCTGCAAACGCAGGGCTGATTTGAGACCACCTGCCGTCTGTGAACTCTGCTGAGTTCCCCACAATGGAAAGTTTGAACTCCAGCAGCGTGATCCTGAAAGTCTTTCTGCCTCAGACGTTGGGCGGTGACTGAAAAGTAGCTGAAGGAAGTGTTATTAAAGTTGAGTTCCTGATCGGAATGATGGCTCCTGCAGTTCTTTTGTGCGTTGAAAAAGGTAAATCATGCATATTCAGTCGCTTACATCCCTGTAATTGCTCGGCACAAGTGATTGGTGCTTTTTAGACTTGACTTTTAGGGTTGTTAATACTTGTTTTTGACGGATGTGTGCATAATAATTTTGAAGCCTTTTGAGAAATGAAATGGGCTTTGAACTCTGTTTGAGCTGTATTGTGAAAATTTGAATTTGTCAGAAATGAACTTTGATTCAAACAAACTTGAAACAACAATAAAAGAAAGAAAAGGGGATACTTTCACGGAAATATATCACATTTCTTCTGCACTCAAAATTCAAGATTCTGTTATCAAAAAAGCTAATTTTCCATCTGTAGTCCCTTGGAAGTTCAACATTACAACACAATAGCATAAAATTTAAAAGAACAATATAAAAAAATAAAGTTGGTTTAGGCTCGTAATGTTTGCTTTGGACCAGCTTTGAAGCGATTTACTCTTATTTGCATGAAGTTAGTCAGATTAAAGTTGATGCTGTTCTTAATGTGGTTCTTAAAGGTTAAATTAGAGTCTAGAACAATTGCAATAAACTTAAATTCAGATATAATGGTGATTTTTTTTCTTTTGCCTCAATGAAAATATTGGGTTATTGTGTGATTGTGGAACTTTTAATTTTTAGTCCTTTTATTGTTTTTCTTGGTGGCTCAGGATAATTAATTTAGTTCCTTATTGGTCATAAAGCAACTGCTGTGGGACAGTACACTGCTAAAATTGCATTTTTTTTGTCATAAATTCTATAAATTTGAAAGAGACTTTTTGTCATAAAACTAACACTTTCATCCTGAAATAACTTTTTATTTATTGATTCGGTAAATCACAATTAAAACAATAAGAAAGTCCTAAAAGTTTGAAATAGAATAATTTTGTGAAATACAAATAAAGAAAAAACAACAAAAAGAACAATTGTGACTTAAAATTACAATTTCCATTGTAATCAACTTTAACAGAATCATCAATTTTTGGTACAAAATTATCACTTTGTTGTAAAAATTACTAATTTGTTTCAATTGCAGGGTTTTTTCCGCCTAAAATTACAACTTTTGTTTTATTAAAGCTAATTTTAGAAAACGTTTTTTCACTGAACAGGAATTTTGTTGTAAAACAAATAAATAAATTACAATTTCTTTAAAAAAAATTCAAAATGCATTTTTAACATTTTTATTGTAATATTGGTACTTTTAACAGCTTCCTCGCTGTTCTTATTTGACTTTCTAGTTACATCAGCAACCCTTCAACATTTCCTCAGAAGTTTCAAGTTATGAGTGTCTTCTCATGCTGAAATCAATCAATAAATAAATAAAGTTGTGGGGAAGAGGTGTTCCTTTTTTCACCCGAGGGGCATGGGGAAAAACTTGCCCCCCTCCTCCTTTTCCTTTCGAAAAAACCGACCAGAAAAAAAGATTTTT
>JBAMYA010041836.1:0-15171 GCA_037176975.1 Arrhamphus sclerolepis | reverse complement strand
TTGGCCACATGATGTGCCCATCAAAATAAAGTCCTGCCCCCTGCATGGTTTCTCAGCAGAAACTGAGCAGGAGCTGCAGTTGCCTGAAGATTCGGCTCTCCCAGACGGGAGTCGGCTCTTCTCGTTCACGTCAAAGACTCGGCTCTTTGAGCCGGCTCGTTCGCGAACGACACATCACTAATAAGAAGCTAGCCTGTTCTCAAAGGGTCCCAGAGCCGCCACAACCTCCCTTTTAACTGCTGTTGATATGGTGGTTTCATAGTTACTGAGGATGTCTGAGCGCATTTCGTCCATCATCTCCTCATGTTCTGCAGCAGGTCAGCATTGGTATTACCATCAGCATCTGGCTGACCTGGAAACTGTGGTTCAGGAGATAGTCGGGGCTTGCTGCGGCCTGCTTTGGGAGCGTCACCTTTCCCTCGGTTTGCCATCTGAAGGCGCCCGCGACCAAAGCTTTCTTTTCCGTATGATCAAAAAGCTGCAATATTAGGGCTCAACGCCGGCGGAAATAATGAAAAAGTGTAATATATAAGTATGAAAAAGTCACATTCCATTGGAGCCGCCGCAAAACACCCTTACATCCTCCTTCTGGGGCTCCTCCTTGTATCAATATGTTTATTTTTAAATTAACGGAATGAAAAAGGGACTATAAAATCTTCTTTTTTTTTCTTAAACCCTGGCCATTGTAAAGGACTGAAGTGGTAAAACTGATTCAAACAGGAGTCGCAGAAAAGATGATTAAGACTAATTATTACACCAAATAAAGAACAGATTCAGCTCTAGTCTTATATTTACATAATTTACATAACATTATGCTGTCTTTAATCAGATTTTACAGCTGGAATGATAAATTTCCATGTGCCTGGAGTGCTAATTGACCTCGCTGCTCTTTCTCCAGCTCTGGCTGCTCAACGGTGACTCCGTCATCGCTTCAGTACTGGAGAAGTGTATCGGGGAGGAAAGGTCCATCAGCAGCCCTGCTCTTCACAGTCCACCACCCAGAGCTGCCAGAGCCCTGAAACTCCTCTACATCACCTGCTCTGACGCGGATACCCAGCAGAGAGAGTGAGTGAAGACACCTTCCACATCCTCAGCCCCTCTTCCTAATCTTATCCTTTCATCACATCAAGGCACCCACTCAATCAGCAGGAGGCTCTGCTCTGTTCAGATGATGAGTGACACCTTTGTAAGTGGACAGGTGCACACTAGACTCCCTGCTTGGTTATTTGAATAGTCTATTAATTCACAAATTTGCATGCCATCAAATAGAAATAAATCAGTTGCGTAAGGTGCACATATGTTTGTGGGACAGAGAGCGTTGCAAGGGTCTTCGTGCCTTCCTCTTACATATAACAACGCGTTGTTCTGGGTTCTCCATGTTCAGTAAAGCAGCACACCACTGGAAGAACCTTCCACCCTCATTATTTTCAACTGAATCACCACTCAGCACTTCCCTGCTCCTTCCCCTCTTCTTCCCTGCAGCCAGCAGGCATGAAGGCAGAACGGGGAGGTTTTGTTGTTTCCACCATTTTGACAAGCCCACCGGCTGAGTGACACTGAGAGGATAATTAGAGACAAAACTCACACAAAAAGCGAAAGAACGTGCTTCTTAGTGAAAGCAGCGAGGCGACAGTTGGACAACACGATTAACTGTAACAGTTGAGTGAAGCGTGACAATTCTTTCTTCATATGTACCTCTTTGTCCAGGCAAAACATAAGCATTTCAGAATTTTATTATATTATACCAACTATTTCATGCTGCATCTGGCATCTTAAACCCTGAATGAGCCGCTCAGGATCTGCTCAATGTTCTGGTGTTTTATCAATACAGCTCATTATCAGTATTTGAGGAATCAGGATGGCCAGAACAAAAACGACTGGCATGTAAACTTTTTTTTTTAGTTCATGATATTGAGACTTATTGAATATCACAGCTCTAGAATTAAAAAAGGATACGAACCCAGATACTGATTACTTCAATGAAACACAACTGGATTCAGTAGTTTGCACACTTGTCCAACTAATGAAATGAGCTTTGAAGTTTGGTTTAGAACATTTTAAAGTTTTTTTTGTTAATAAGAAGCATGTGAACCATACTTCTTAAAAAGGAGATCTCTGACACCTGATCTGTTTTAGTCGAAAACTGGAAAGGGATACAAAGCAGGTAAAGAAGAAGTATGAATCATGTGTAAATGCTTGAAGACATCTTTGAAACTGGCAAGTGTCTCTTTTTATGAGTCTACTGCAGGGGTAGGGAACCCTGGTGCTGGAGAGCCGTAGTCCTACATGTTTCAGGTGTATCCCTGTTTCAACACACCTGATTCTAACTAGGACTCATCATCAGCTTGTTACCAAGGTCTGCACATGACTGCCAATGACACAGTCATGTTTATCATGGTTGTGTTGAAACAGGCATACACCTAAAACATGTAGGACTACGGCTCTACAGGACCAGGGTTCCCTACCCCTGGTCTACTGGGTTATTGAACAGACAACGTGTCCACAGCAGAAACCACAAAGGACGTTGCTGCATCCCTGAAGTTTCCTAAAGGACATCTTGGCAACATTTTCCCTGGAGCATGTGCAACACAACTGGGAAAATGCGTTGTGGACTGATGACTCATAGGTTGATTGGCTTGAGGAGGACACCATACTTGTTGCAAAAAGGGCATCATCCTTTTGGCCAGTGTCCATGACACGCCACCAGTCGCTTGCTTCATACGGATCCCGCTCGTTTTGTATGGAATGCCAAGAGGTGTGTGGATCTCGGTAAGACAGGGCAAGCAGGCAGTGCGTCAAAGTTTCTCAACTTCATGCAAATGAAGTGGTAGGCGCTGCCATGCAACTGCACACAAAATTGCTTGTGTATAGTTGAGATGTTCTTATACGAGGAAATATGGTGGATGGAGCGTTTAGAGTTGAGATAATGAGTGGTCTTAGAGCTACTGAAAGCACATGATCGACATCACTGCTGCCAAAGAAGCTTTAACTTAAAGGGTTCACTTTTTTTTTTTTAGCCCCATCACTGACTTTTTGACAATTGTGTGCAGTAATGGCAAGAAAATTTATAATTGTTAACTGTATGTCAAGTACACACTAAATGCAAACTTGAGGCCGTTACTCTATATTTCAGTCGTTCTCGTTCATTTCCGTCATCAACATTTCAGCTCAAACCTTTCCTTAATTCATCCTTTTTCTGCCATTTCTCCGCCGCTGTCATCCACACTTCCATTTCCTTCTACATAATTTACTACGAGTCCTTCACCACTCATCTCTGACAATTTAAATTAAATGTCGTGCCTGGGGAGCTGAATTCCCCTGCTGACGACTTTCTTCTTCAGGATACAGTCAGCTACAGTTGCCTGCAGCTGGAGGTTGCAGCATGCGTCGTTTAAACTGCCAATAATTGGTTGGAGAATCAGTGAGCCAGTGCCTAAGTGGATTATGCTTGTCACTAATGGTGTGGGCTTGATAAAGGTTGAGTGAAAGTTGCAGGCGCCATCACAGTCCAGTATAATGGAAAACAGTAGGCCTTATTTATGTGGAAATTGAGTTCAGTGGAAAATAGCCTGCACACCTCCTTTTTTTATTATTATTATACATTATATTTTCATATATGAACAGTCACAGTATGGGCTGATGAGAAATGCTTCAGCATAAAGAATTTATTGCTAGCTGGTTTGAGATCAACACAGAAATCATAACCACATTCGGGATGTAAAAAGCTGAACTTCATAATCTTCAGCGGTTAATTCCGTATTTTGTCATGGCTTGGATACGCTGACAAAACTTTATGCAGTTGAGACTTCACGCTCTCATGAACTGCACAGATGGCTAAATGTCACCCAAACAAATAGATCAGCACCATGCACTGACAGAACATCCATCTTTCTTCCCCCATTCACTCTTCCTCTCCTCCTTTCAGCCCCCCTTTTCATTTCTGCCGTGCGCACAGATATATCTCTCCTCACATGAACAATCCATGCTTCTGCATCCCTAGTTATCTTTTTAAATTCGCTGGCTAAAATCGCCCTAATTAAAGTGACAGGTCGAATGCTTCAAGATGAGATTTACTGAAGTTATTTTTGGCATCGTCCTGGTTGCTAAATGCTGCGGAAGTCACTGCTGTGTGTTTGTGTTTTCAGGATTGTTTCTAATTGGGAAGTCAGTGCCATAGGACACCCCGTGGTGCTGCCGCTGAAAGTGTGTGAGGAGCTGGTGCAAGTGATTGATGGCAGCAACTCCACACTTCCTGCCTCGATGCGTCACATGAGGTCTTATGAGGTGAGACTCTTACTACGTGAAGCAACAGTTGATGATAAAGATGTGCAGCTTCTTGTCGTAGTCGGACATCTTTCTGATCTTTCTGACGTTCCCATCTTAATACTGTTTACCAAAAGAAAGGAGAGGCTGCAGGCCTCTTCATTCATCTTCAACCTTTAGTAAAAAGCTGTATTAGCAGCACTTTATGGGCAGTTTTAGCTGACAGCTATGGCTTACTTCACTCAGTTTTGACTTCAGTGGTGGTTGTTTTCAGCATGCCCTTTAATTAATTTCATGACTCAGAGCTTTCAGTTAACAACGTGCTTTGGGGATTATAAGGGGGCAAATGTAAGATTTTACTTTTGTCAGCCTTCTGCCTGCTTTCTCTACACCTGTAATTGTGCAAAATATGTCTTCTTATTCCCAGCTGCAGAGGCAAACCATTTGACTAGAAAATAGGCGGTGTTAACTTTGCTGACAAGTCTGTTCTCCTAGCAGCTTTAAACATAGTAACAGAGGTAATTAGCGCTATTATTCTCCACCTACTGCTCCAAAAGTTTGGGAAGCAACTCTTAAAGTTTAAAGAAGCTTTCCATCTGTTGAAAAATACAAAAGGGAGTCTATGTCTTTCACTAATATAAATATGGCTATTGAAGACAAAAATGTACAAAAGATTGAAAAGAATTGGCCTCCTGATTTATGGGGACAAATTCACTATTTAAACTTAAATTTGGCCACTTGATTCCTCCTACCTTGAACAGAGGAAACCTGCGCAAGTGCTTGTGGATGCAGTTATCTAACCATCCAATCACATGACAGGAAGTCAAGCATGTAGACATGGTCAAGATAATCTGCTTAAGTTCAAACTGAGCTTCAGAATGTGGAGGACTTGATTTAAGTGGCTTTGGACGTGGCATTGTTCCTGGTCAGAGGATTTCAGAAACTGCCTATCTGGTGGGATTTCACACACAGCCATCTCTAGGATTTACAGAGGGTGGGCTGGAAAATAGAAAATGTGCAGCGAGTGGCAGTTTTCGGGTGAAAATGCTTTGTTGATGCCAGAAGTCAGGCAAGGATGACCAGACTTTCTCAAGATGACGAGAAGGCAGGAGTTTACTTGAAGTGCTACACCACTTGAATGTAGTTTAAACTGTTTAAACAATAGTGTTTGTTAACTTGAGCAGAGTTGCTGCATGACACACGGGGCGGAATTTGCCTCACATGCAGGTGCACGTCCTGCGTTTTAACTGCTAGCATGTCACCGGCTGCCTGTGTTGTGCAGCCTTACAAGCAGCAGTGACGCAGCACTTTCTCTGCAACGTAGCATAAAATAAGTTTTTCTTTTTCATTTTTTTCCCTCTCTTTTTTCTTTTCCTTTGAGTGGTGGTAGTGCCACCCTCATGAGTGCAAGCTGATGGTGAGATGAAAGACGGAGATGGGTTGATGCTCATTTCTAAAGAGGTTGTACAGTTGCTTTGATAATGGTAGGCACCGTGGAGGCTGACAACGTTCAAGCAGCTCTTGTTTCTCCCTCTTGAATATGGTGGTGCAAGGTGTTGATGTTTTCTGAGGTAACATCATGACAGTATGCGTAGGTTGAGGAAGGAGTAGTCATGTTTAAAGATATAATACAGGACACTGTCTTTATGAAGGGAAGCAGGTACAGTAGTGGGTAATAGAGGGATAAGGTGACAGCAAAACACCTCCTGATAGTACGATCTTTTTTTTTTTCTCTTTGCTTGAAGCATCAGAGGGTGGGAAGGCAGTCGTCTTGTGATCATAGATCATAGAAGAAGCTTCTGAGAGTTGCTGTTTGGGAAAAAACAAACAAACAAAAACTCCAGTCTGGAACATCAGAGGAGGAGGACTGTGAGGTCACCGTGACTTGACAAGATGTATCTGCTGGAGAGGATGGGCTGATGGTGTGAGCAAGAGAGGAATCCTAAAAAAAAAAAGAAAAGAAAAGAAAAAAAGCAGGTCCAAAACTTTCTTGAGAAGAACAAATGCCATTTTCAAATACTTTAAACTTGTCACATTTGGCTTCTTATAAGAATCAGTTAAGCAGACAATCAAAAATCAAGCAAGATATTTCCAAAAAAGGTTTTTGCAGTAGTTTTAAAACTTTTAAATTTGCGTTGATGTCATAGATTGGGCATCAAACAAAACAAAACGTTCAAAGAAAACGTTCTGTGGTTCAGAGCATTTCTTTGGGTGCTTGAAGTTACTACCAATTTAAAAACCTAACACAACCCTGCTCGGGGAAAGCTGGGTCTGAACGTGTGTCATGTAGTGAGGCTTTGTGATCTGCAGGTTACTGTGACATCACAGATTTGTAACTACATCCTGTGCTACATTTGCTGCTACTCTGAAGTGGACAGCACAAAGCTGTAACACCAAAATTTAACGCGCACACTTCCACAGGACTGGTTGTGCAGTGTGGAGTGTCTCACTGGAAGGATGATGGAAGATGAGGCTGTTGTACTTCATCTCTAGTGTATTTTGGCTGAAGCACATCACAGATATGTCGGTAAAAACACCAGAATTTTTTTACTTAAGTCTCCTTTAAGGAAAGCTACAAAAGTAGGCACTTGATAAAATTTAAAGCACAAATCTGGCCACCACTTCATTTTATCTGGCGTACAAGAGCGTGCAAAAACAATCGTATACTTTTTCAGTGCGACTCCCCGTTTGATTCAGTACAGATGAGTATAATAACTAAGGTCAGACCCGCTGTTTTATGTCAAAAAGTCAAGATTTAGCAAATGTTTGCAAAAGATTTTACAATAAAAAGTTACTAATCTTTTTCAAAACTCATGACTTTTGTAAATTTTACTTTTTTCATATCAAAAATCAGTGATTATAGGACAAAAAGTTGAAATGATACAAAATTTTACAACAGCTGTAGTTTATGTCAAAATGTTGCAAAAAGTTAATATTTTCTAACAAAAAAAAGATTATTTTAATTTAAAAATTTTGTGATATTTGTGAAGTCTTGGTTGTTGAAAAAAGGAAAACTTGATCTTTCAAAAACATTTTACAAAAAAGACTATTTTTTTGATATTTTATAAGAAATGAAATTCTGATTTTAGATTTAAAATTTTTTTTTTTTTACCTTATTTGATTAATTTTATTATTTTATTTTTTTTAACTTTATTTTTTTTTATTTATTTATTTACTATTTTTATTTTATGGCCGAGCCCAGGAAATCTGACAACATAACTGGTTGGGAAAATAAAGACTAACCGACCCTTTAATGGTAACCATGGAGATGATGTGGCCTGGGATGACATGGTTTGACACCCCTGGTTTACATTGTTAATAAGCTAGCGGAGGTGTAAACTGGAATTAAACATTTATCTGTTCTACGTTAAGGGTTCAGCTTCCGCCACCTTGGTACCAACCACAGCAGTCGAGCCAATCACGGCTCTACAATATTATCTGTACGTTACAGTGTTGAACCGGCTGTGTGTCTTTGAACTTTCAGCCCCTATGAGCAGATCAAAGGCGGCGCCGTTACCCAACCTGTTATTACGCTGCCCGTGGAATGTCTGGGCTGTGTTCTCCACTCTCCATCATTGGGCCTGCCAGTCTAGTGGAGTGTAAAGTGGATCCAGCTCATGAGTGCCACTCTTGTGCCCTGGAACAACACAGCACCTCCCTCTTCCCTCTCTCCCCTCACTTCATGAATCTCCTCCTCACTCCCACAGAGACAGCACATAGGTTAGACAGAAACGGACTCAGTAGTTTAACAGGAGCTGCTGACGCTCCCCCCCGCCAAAAGAAAAAAAAAAAAAGAAAAAAAAAGAAATGACTTCTATATTACTTCTTGGTTGACCAGTTTAAAGTGAAACTTGCAGGTTCACAGTCCCTCTTAAAACAAAGTCCAGCACTGTTGTAGCAAGGAGGTGAGGCATGTTTAGAGATGTATATCTGCACGGGAGTTTTGATTACTGTACCTTTAAACAATCTGGGGAAAGCCCAGATGATGATGTCATGGCTTTGAAAGCTTCTGGTTAACTGACCACATTTGAGTTCATTTGAGGCACATGTCAAACACACTTCTTCTTTTGTGTAACATGGGAAAATCAAAAGAAATTTAAATATTTGGAAGGGAATTGTGGACCTGCACGAGCATCCATGAGCAAGGCGGCCCACAAACGTGACTCGGTTCCACCAGTTCTGTTTGCAGAAATGGGTCAAAGTCCCAGCAAACTATTGTCAGAAGCTTCTGGAAGGAAACCTAAAAGCTTCTGAGCCAAGTCAAACAGTTTAAAGGAAACACTACCAAATACTAGGGAAATCTGTGTGAACTTCTGACTAGTAATAAAATAAGTAACTGAAAAGAAAATAGTTATCTGGCTCATTATTCTGGCATTTAGCAAAAAGGGATAATTTTGGTAACCGTAACGGACCTAAAACAAGAAAAGTTTAGTCTGATTTCATGTCAGCAAGGTGTATGTGAACGTCTGGTTTCCACCACGAGGGTCGGGGATTTGAGCCCCTAGAGAGAAATGAATTTGCAGTATGAGGAGAACTGAGCCACTCGCTGCAGGATTAACAGCTGCACTTTATATGGACAGAAAACATACAAGTACACAGTTCCAGCACATCGTAAAAACCATGAGAGCATGCTGGAACCTGCAGCCAGCTGAGGCATGCTGTAAACACTAAAGCTGACTTCTCACTCACTGAGCCAGTAGTCGAAGAGTAACAATAATAAATCTTTACCTTTTACAGCCCAACTCTGAGTTTTTTTCCTTTTTTTTTGGTCATCTTAAAATCTTCTTCCAGTGGAAAGCTTCACTTGACTCATGGAACTTCAAGTCTGTCAGTCAAATCATGTTGGCAGTTGGAAAATCAGTCTTGGTACATTAAATTGTGAGAAGTTGAAGAACAGATTTCTGGAGTGTCACTGCATGAATCCAAAGATGCACATGAACTATAAAAGTGAAATGTTTTGTCAGATGGAGATTTTATTTTTTAAAGCTGCGTACATTCTGAATTCACTCTGGTCTGCTAATATGTGTACATCCATTTACACTGCATTTATATTAGCTTTATTTTCACAGCAAATGTATTCAAATACATCTTATAGTTGCTGATGTTATTATTATTATTATTACAATCATTATACACAATCTATTTTAAGTAGGAATTTTAGATGTAGGAATCTCATAGGCCTGTATAGGAAGAGGTTAAATATTATATGTTGTCAATAATAATAATACGGATATAATATAATACGTAATAAAAATTTTAAAAAAGTTTAAAAAGTTGCACTTTAAAAATGTTTCAAATCAGTGGATGTGAGATGTTTTATTGTGTTATTGTTTATATCAGGATTAGACCAATATCTCAGACTGACTGTTGTCTAGCCATGCTGCATCCATTACATTGCATTGTGCTGGAAACACCCCCCACCCCCACCCGTATCCGTATCCGTAGAGTGTGGATCACAAACGATGAAAAATCTCTTCGGTGAAAGAACGTGAACTGAAACACTTATTGAAACAATCCATTCTTTCCTCGAGTTCAGATGTGAACGAGAACAAGCAAAGTCTGCATGAGGCTGAGCAGTTTGTGGCACTTACATTAATAAAAGTAACAAACACTTTCTAGTTTGCTGTTGTCTACGCAACTCCTATCTCAAGGAACAGAAACTGTAATAGTCTGACCTGAAGTGCAAGAAAAAGAGTCATCAGTGCAGCAGCGTCAGGGTCTGAGCATGCTAACAGCCAACAGTGAATGTGAGCTTTGAGTGATAATCAATGACTTAGACTGCTAGAATCATACTCAGCAGGTACGAGACTGAGGAAAATGAATCCTCAGAAGACTGCAGGTCCAGACAAAGTACCAGGACGAGTGTGCAGAAAAACTGAAGTTGTTACTGACGTATTTAACACCTCTCTGGGGCAACCTGTTGTACCATCCTGTTACAAAATCTCAGCCAACATCTCTGCAGGAAAAAAAAAAAAAAGCAGAACTCCTCAGTCACCTTGTTGAGTGACTGCTGCCTTGTAGCAGTGACCTTCATCAAAGTGAAGTGCATGCAGCTCAAACTGCTCCATTGGAGATGCCGTAGCTCCTGCTCTGCACCTGAGTTTCGAAGTTCTGGAAGAAAACAAGATGGTTCTGGACGTTGTTGAACAAACCAAACTCACTGGGCACAAACACACCCCTTTAAAACTGGCTTCTGGACTTCCTCACCGGACACGTCAACCACCGCTGCACTAAACACTGGCTCACCTTAGAGGTGCGTCTGTGCAAAATTAGTTGAATTAAAACTTTGTTGTATGATAGTTACTGCTCTGCTGGTCTCCTGGGTCTAAAGCTGCTGTTATATAAAGGAGCCGTCTCTGTTTGGCCTCTGTTTCATGGATTCTGCAGATTTATTTGTTACTTTTTTCTGAAAGAAGCAACTGTTAGTCTTTGTGATAAAGGTGACTCAGGTTGATGTTGGAAGTCATGTCAGTGAGCCATGGTGAACAAATACCCATGATGATGTAGCAAACTCAGTTCATTTAAACACTAATGTATTATTTTATCTTAGTTGAATCTGGGTGATTGTTGTTAAGCTTGCTGACTTTCTGTCTCCGTCTGCTACAGGCTACTCTGTTTAACAAGCTGGATGCTCATGTTATCTAACTTGCAGATCGGAAGGATCACTGGAGTTTATAATCACATCAGCATGAAATGTTTGCACCAAGGGCACTTTTTTTGCTGCCAGCATTTTGAAGTAATGGCACAGCTTTGTTCTCTTCTGAAAGTGACTGAAGGGTTCAGAGGCTTTTCTTTTATATTCAGGGCAAATGCAACAAAAATAGCTGTAAATTAAAAATGTCAGCCAGGTGCTGTGGGTGATGGGATCTCTGCCTTGTAGACTGCTGAAGTAACTCCGCTTCAGATAAAATGTCAGTAAAGTTTGTTAAATCGCCTGGCAAATGGTCCCTCCATCTTTAAATTCGTTCCTGGAATCAGAAGCAGTTTTGTTGCGAATGTTCACTTGAGCGCTGGAGAAAATGATGAAGCACAACTCTGTTTATCCTGCCTTAAAGAGTTCACTTCAAATTTGCTGTCTTCACATCAGGTCCACAGACCTCGCTGTCCTGGATGTTTAAATGGTTCCCTGCTCCATCACACTAACAAATGGATCACCCTTATAGAAGTGGAATGCAGCACATTAATTAGGTACATGACAATTGAAGAAGAAAAAAAAAAAAAGTGATGAACACTATTGATTCCAGCTATATTTTCAGGGCTTCTTGAGGTAATCCGGGGTTGAAGCAGAAATAGTTAAATCTTAAAACCAGGAGTTCATGTACAGTTGTGTTCAAAATAATAGCAGTCCAACATGACTAACCAGATCAATCTCTGTTTTTGGTATAAATCATATTATTAAATGGCAAATAATTTAGCAGTAGGTGTAGTAGAGTCAGAGAAACCAACAGACCCAACATTCATGATATGAATGTCTGTGTAATTGAATAATTAAGTGAAAGAAATAACAGCAGTGTGGAGTTCAATCAGTGAGGTCATGCCAGACATTGTTCAGAAGAACAGCATGCTTTGGCCTTCGAGAGAGGAAGACATATAAGGAAGTGCAGAAAATGATGGGCTGCTCGGCTAAAATGATCTCCAGTGCTTTAAAATGGAAAGCCAAAGCAGAGAGATGTGGAAGAAAACAGAAGACAACCATTAGAATGGATCGAACAATAGAGACTCAGAGACTCAGCCAATGATCAGCTCCAGGGAGATACAAGTACTGTGACAATTAGGAGACGCTTGTGTGAGGCTAATCTATCGACAAGAAGCCCCAACAAAGTCCCAGTGCTTTAAAAAAAAGACGTGCTAAAGAGGATTCAACTTGCCAAAGAACATATCAACTGGCCTAGAGACATAGAGAAACATTTTGTGGACCAATGAAAGTAATATTCTTCTTGGGCCACAGAGAGTTTTTCAGACGTCCCCCAAACACTGAATTCAAGCCCCAGTACTCTCTGAAGCATGAAGCATGGTGGTGCAAGCATCATGATATGGGGTGGTTTCTGTTACTGTAGTGTAGGGCCTATTTATCGCATACCAGGGATCAGCTTCTATCAAAATACTTGAAGAGGAAATGCCCTTGAAATTGGTGTTTGAACAAGACAACGACCCCAAACACACCGGTAAGCTGCAGCATCTTGTTTCCAGACCAACAAAATGAAGTTTATGGAGTGGCCAACCCAGTCCCCGGACCTTAATCCAATAGAAAACTTGTGGGGTGACATCACAAATGCTGTTTCTGAGGCAAAACCAAGAAATGCAGAGGAATTGTGAAAGGTTGTCACATCATCCTGGGCTGGAGCACCTGCTTACAGGTGCCAGAAGTTGGTCCACATGCAGTTCTCAAAAACAGTGGTTATACAACTAAATATTAGTTTAGTGATTGACAGGAATGCTAAGTCTTAACATTCTTTTCAGTTTATTGACTAAATATGTGAGTTTGTAATAAAAAAAAAAAAACCAGACTGCTATTTTTTTGAACAGTCTAATATTATTTTTTCCTTCACTTTCTGTCAAGTAATTAAAATATTGATACTTTTTTCTTCATGTTTTGATGTAAAATATAATGTGCAGTTGTCCCAATGAATGGAAATAAAAAAAATATAAGGATTTTGAGCTTTACTCAGGTTTTGAACACCACTGTGCGCTTGGGAGGAGTCGCTCTGATGCATTACTTTTAAATGTTTCAGTGAATGATGTGCTCATAAACCTATCGATGGAAATGTGATGCTTTAGATATTTGGGTCAGTGGCTTTTCTGCAGACCACTCCCCATATTTACTTCATCATCTTCTATTTTCGACATCGCTGCCTGCCAAAGTTGTGTTTGTTCATTAGACCTCCTTGTTCCCGCGTCTTGTCATTGTCTGAACACCTGTAATACCCCGTCATATCTGTACCGCTCATTTGTAATCTTTCCCAGCCGCTGGGTGTGTTACTCCTGAGGCTTTGCAGCGATATCATATATTTCACTGAATTCTAATGAGATCAAAAAGTTGCAACACCTTTGAGCACATTAAACCCAGCAGCTGTGGGCTGATCAGCTGTCAGCATCCCTGAAAAGTGTCGTACGTGTTTAACACAAACTATGCAAGAACCTACTTCCTTCATGCATCTTCTTTAAATTAGACATGGAGTGATATATGTGTGGAGCCGTTGAACAGTCTCATCAGTAGAGACAGAGGGGAAAAAATTATTTCTGAAATCCTGGATCCAGATCAAAATAGTGGCGAAGCATTCTCCTGTGGATTTTTAATTACACATTTATTTTTTTGCACTGCCGTGATTTTTGCAAAGCACATCAGGAGAGATCATTCTTTCATCGATCATTTTAAGGTGAATTGTGAATACTTGTTCACGAAGCTTAACAAAGAAATGAACCTTCAGATAGTTGTGTGCATTTATACAGGCAGAGAGTCTCAGTGAATTCAATAAACCTGTTTATCTATTTATTTATTGTTGTATTAAGTTTGAGTCATTTGCCAGGAGGGATCAGTTTCCTTTAATCACCACCCAGCCTGCCTGCTGTCCAGACTTCCATCACTCTGCTTTCTTAATCAGGTCTCTCTAGGACTCTGTGTTAGCAGGAGTTCACCTCTACTTGCCATTTCTTATCATTTGTATGAATTACCGCTGATGCGCTCAAGCAGTGAGCAGACACTGGCATGGGGACGGAGAAGACAGGGCCTTGAATGAGGCAAATGCCCTCATCCATCATCACAATATAGAGCCCTCAGTGGAGCGCAACCATGGTCTGCAGCAGGCAAACGCCCAGGAAAGGCAGATGGAGAGAGGACGGGGCTGGGCTGATTTATTATCTGGTCTTTGTTTATCTGAATGTGTGTTTTTGAAGTTGATTTAATCTGTGCCACCTGTTTTTGTTTTGTTTATTTATTTATTTTTAACTGTAATTGCAGATAATGTGTGCTGTCCTGATTTACAGACCAACAGATTCAGTACATTTGTTCTTTTTTTTTTTTTTTTTTTTTCCTTTTACTCCTGTGCATTTATCTTTTGTTCTATTCCGATGTTTGCTGAATTTATTTTTCGGTTGTTTGCAGGTCGCATACCTGAGGCTGTGAGGTCAGAGGATGAGGCCGGGCTGTTTCATTATTCTTGGAAGTGAATTAAAGACCCGCGTATATTTGGGAGTCAGAAGGAACCTCCAGCTCACAAAGTCAAATGAAACAACCACCACTTAGTTTGGACATGCTGAAGGTAGCGAGCAGTTCAGATCTGCAGGATGCTGTGATGTCACAACCTCTCCACCTGAAGTGTGTAACAAACACCTATAACACCACTGTGAACAGATCTGTAAAAACTAAAGTTTTGACTAAAATATGTGAGACATTTCAGGACGTTGTGTCAGCTTTTGAGAAAAAGGTTGTGTCTCTTTGTAAATCACAGACTGGGTTCATTGTGAGGAGGAGGTTTACTGCAGTAGGAACGGTTTGAAAATATGCAGCATCTTGTCAAACATGTTGATCTGGTGGTTGTAAAAAACAAAATTAAAAAAAAGGTTGTTGGAAAAGACTTCTGGCCATTAGATAAGTCTTTGATTTTGTTTTATTCCAGTTATGAATTATTCCAAATGTATCTTTAAGTTGTTCTGTGTCCACGTTCCTTTTTTATTATTAAAAAAATAAATTCTTTTTCTGCTGGAAAGTAATGCTTCTGTATGTGTGGATCGTTCTTCCTTTGGCTCAAGCTACAAAATAGTTGGTAGCTGGTAAAGAAAGAAAAACACAACCGATAAAAGAAAAAAAAAATTACTGAAAATTAACTCATGAAAATTAGACATTGATTTTAAATTTTGGTTCAACAGAATGATTTTAAAAAACAAACTAATGAAACTGGCCTGGACAAA
>JBAMYA010041835.1:0-15173 GCA_037176975.1 Arrhamphus sclerolepis | reverse complement strand
TTGGACACTGAGCATCTGTCCTATCTTAGTTCCAGACTGTCCTGACTCATTTAATAGAATCAACGTTGTCTATCTTCTGTTGTCTCGCTCTCTTCTCCTTTTTCAGGTGGTCTGGTGGTGAAGCTGTTGTGGTTAAGCTGTTCTTCAACTGCACCTGTTCTTTGGATGCTGCTGTGGGATGCTCGCCAGTGTGACCTTCCTGCAGTCCAACCCACGGACCATCATATATTTATATAATCGTATTAGATATCCATACATATTTATGTTTTACACTCACAATATAACTTTACATATTACAATGCATTATTTTTATATATCATATGCTGTTGTATTGCATATTTTACATATATGTATATGTGTATACATATATATATATATATATAGATATAGATATATATGTGTGTGTGTGTGTGTGTGTGTGTGTACAAATCTATATTGTACATCTCCTCTGTCCTTTATTCCCACTGTCCTACTTCTCCTCATTTTCTTGTTACCCGGCTGGCCTTTGCAGGAGGGTCAACGTTTCTTCCTAAGAGGGTCTTTATTTCCTTTCCACTGATGGTGTTACCATGTGCTCGGGGTCAAGCTCTAGGTTTCTAAAGCAACTAGAGATGAATTGTCATGAATAGGCGCTATATAAATAAATTGAATTGCATTGATTCATCATCATTTCAATTATATTCAATTTTTATTGATTTATTCATTTTCTTTTATTTTCTCTTTTTTTTAGTATCTGTATGGTGGATGTAAATGAGTGTTTGGTCATTGTGTGGGGATGCTGTGATGTTCGATGCTCTAATTTATGTCAAGGCTGGACCAGTCAGGCATAACTGTTGACCCATGACCTTTATTCAGCACCAACTGATGACAACCACTACTAGGCTGAATCACAGTTGGTACTAGTATTCATCAGGAACCATCTAGCCCAGTGAGTCCCCAGACACAGGCAAGCAAACATGATGGGTCACCACTCCCCCAACCTGACAGAATGTAGACTGGCCCAGAATCCTGTGAGGGCACCAGCCAGCGGGACCAGAACACACCTGCAGCGCTGAGGGCACTCCACTGGGGGTAGGCGCAGCACCACCACCACCGGGTCCCGAGGGAAATCCATCCCACCACAGTGCCCCAGGAATGCAGCGGACAAGGCAAGAGAAGACAGTGGGAGATGAGAGTGGTTGGTTGAACAAGGGGGGAAACCGAGGGCCTGACACCACAGGCCTCCCTCAAGCAGGTCCAGTCTAGAGAGCCTCAGAACCATAACTCTGACTCAGTGTGGCTCTATATTAATCACATTCCAGCTGATTAGATACGTTACTTACATTGCTTCTGGTACACCTTGTCATTGTTTGTCTCATTTTGTGAATGACAAACAATTTTTGATAACATATTCGAGCAACCAGAACATTCAAATTAAGAAACATCTATGAAAACCAAGTGGAATGGCATTCGAAACCACCTCCACGTTATTTAAACCTTATCTGGAAAAATTCCATTTCATCTGTTCTTTTTTGGCTGTTCTAGATGTGCTAAAAATCATATTTGGGCTACCAGTGTGAACATGGTCTTGAAGACACCAGGCTGAAGGAGAAATGAGGGATGATACTGTAAGCTTGTTTTGTAACCACAGGACTAAAGATCTTACATAAGACACTTTCACATAGGTGGTGCCCTGCAATCAGACAACACAGTGTCTTTGCATTTGTATTTTCTTCACTTGACCACTGCTGTCAGATGACTTTCCCAGCTGTGTGTCACCATACACACAGCACGACTGATTTTATCCTCAGCAGGAATTCACACAGGACCTATTTTGCTCAGATTTTGGGTCTGTCACTCCAAAGGTGGTACAGTCACTGAATGAAATGTTTGGCTGTTCCACCTCCTGTACCATTCACACTGCACCGCAGGGCAGAATATAGATCATGGGAGCAAAAAGAAGCTGGCTCTGTGAATGGGGCTAGTCGCTAAGTTCTCCATGACATCTTTGTATACCAAAGTATTCTAAATCAATAGTCAAATGTCTGCAATGATACGGCCACCTACCTAACGTTAGCCTCCCCATTTGCCCATTCACAGGTGGGATAGCAGACTCCTGTGACTTGACGGACACTGTTGGCTGAAACTGAATGGATAATGGATGGATGGATGGTCCAATGTGTGTCCATCTGTCTGACACTCAGTGAAATGTGAAAAAAGAAAATTCACTCTCTTTCATTTCTAATGTTTGATATATCAAGACATTTAAAAAAAAAAAAGCATGTCGTTAGATAGATAGATCCAGATATGGATGTACATATTGTTGGTCAAAACTGGGTAAAAGGTGGGTATGAGACTCAGCTTTGGCTGGTATGGATGGTGCATGCTAACAGGCACATGCTTAGATTAGGGTATTAATAAAAAATAAATACTTAATGCACAAACAATGAAATTAACATGAAACTAAAAAATGAATAAATGAAACTAAATAAAGTGGACAATGTAGTAGAATGTGTAAAACCTTCCAGTAATTTGAAATCCATTTTACTTACCGACAGTTGAGATATTTCATGAACAAACAGCAATATCAGTCCCAAGACAGTGACAGAAAAGAATCTCGGCATCAGCGACACTAGAATCAATCCTCTTCAGACCATCAACATCTGATTTAAATTTCATGACAGCCAAGGACAGATATGAGACACACAGACAAGATAAATCCTGCAGTTGAAAAAGGGGGCTCTAAATTGTATGTTTTGATTTCTGTCAACTGCTTTTTGTCTCCATTAGATTTTTCTTGCAATAATGTATTTATTATTTTTATTTATCTCATTAGGGTTGGTTTGGTGCCTTTTTTGGACTTTGGTTTTCTTTCATTTTCTAAATTTCGGAAATGGTTTTGAGTGTCATCGCTTATTGTTATTAACTTATTGCATTCCTGTGGTTGAATTACAGCAACAAATTGAGTCCCTAGACATGTAAAATGCCCCGTACTTCTTGTTTCGTTGTAAATTAAAGCGCCTCAGTGGGAGTACTTCTGTATTAAAGACAATCTCCAAGCTTCACTGAGGGTCTTCAGCACTGACCATGAATCCCATGAATGAGGTATGTGTGCTGTGTGGGTATCAATGTGAGGATGTGTGTGAAAATGACCAGTTGTTTGTTTTTAACCTCAAATGAGAGTGCGAGTTTTTATATATTAGCGTTGATTTTATTATGCAAAGCATTTTGTGCTACCTCTGTATGAAAAGTGCTATATAAATCAAGTTTGATTTGATTTGATTTTAGGTCAACAGGGTTGCTGGATGCCGACAGATTTAGGGAATATGCTAATGTTCCAATGAGGTATCCTATTCATCAAACGGTCCTACCTTGTCCTGCACAGGCATGTTGTTTCACATATAATATTTAAACAGGAATTTTTGTCATTTGCCCTGTGATGGACTTGCGACCTGTCCAGGGGTGTACCCCTGCCTTTCGCCTGAAGACAGCTGGGATAGGCTGGATGGATGGATGAGTTTCTGTCATTTTGTAAGACCCCTACGCTTTTCAAAATGCATGAAAAAGAAAAGAAAAAAGTGACAGTATATGGGTAGTTCATTGTTCATTAGTCTGGATAGTCTTAAATGGTAAAAGTCACTTTGATGATACAACAACACAGAACGAAACCAATTGGGTGCCATTTCTGTCTCCTTAGATACCTTAGAGCTGAGCTCTTTGAATGTCCAAAAGGTCACTTTAATACGAGGACCGCCTTGAGGTCATTTTGACCTCTCTCTCCTTATTAAAATGCATGCATCTCTAAATAGAAGCCCTATGTCTTCCAGCAGATGTGTTTTTTTTTTTCAAAAAGTGTGTTACACATCATCTCATGTGTTTAGGGGATTCAGGAATAAAAGAGAAAAAAAAACAACAAAAAAAAACATGATTTTACCTCAAACCACCATGAGGTCATTTTTTTACCTCCATTGCTCCAAATGCAAAAATGCTAAATAGACTATAACCATATACATGCAGACAAACTCACAGCTTAAGAAACTTTACAGTAATGCTTGACATTCCCCCAGATATGTACACCATCAAGACCATGTTGACTGCGAAATAGTTGCGATAATATCAGAATCAAATTATTCACCAGATTTGGTTTGTTAGTTACTCAGTTAGATATTTATAGTTTTTCAGTGTGTCAGTTAGTTAGGAGAAAATGGATTGTTGGAAATGTTATATGACAGTCAGGCCTTAGCTGCAGGATATGGATGATGGTGAGTTAGATGGAGAAGAAACATCAGACATGTTAATGAGGTAACATATCTTGAGCCGATGACCCTGACTCTGATTCTGAATCTGGATCAGACTATGAGCCATCCTGTAAAAGCATCAGCTCAGTGGGCTGTGTCGTCCATTGGTTTAAGCAGGTGCCTCCCGGCCTGCGACCCCTTGCTGCATGTCTCCCCCTTCCTCTGCTCCATTTTCCTGTCAAACCTCCAGTGAATAAAGCCCAAAAAATCTTAAGAAAAAAAAAGAAAAAAGAATCAACCCAGGTTTGCCAACTGCCAGTGGACCAAACACATCATCCGTCATACCTCTGATGCCAGCCAGGTCACCAAAACTATTCATGCCAAAAACCCAAGTATCCCTTGATTTCAAATGTAAATACTGCATCTGAAACTTTTCAAATTTGCCAAAGAAGACAAAGTAATGCTCTAACTATGTTATTCTTTTTATTTATTTATAAGAACAAAGCAAGTACCATCCAATCAACCTCTGCCCACATCCCCACAGTGGCCTTCAGGTTCTCGATATATACCAGATATGCAGGCAATGTATAATTAACTCACTTCGCTGAATAGTAATACAGACAAAACCATGATTGTCATATTGTTTCTGCTACAGTTTTTACACTAATACAATTATTCATGTTCTTCAGAATCAACTCAATCAGTGGAAAGGTGCAACTATTTGTACAGTTATCCTACTTTGTGGTAGCACCAGGAGAAAGCAATTAGGTTATTAGGTTAATCATTATGAATGGTAGTGTTAATAAATTAAATCATTTTGTGGAAAAATTCATAAAATTCTGATGTTATTGCCTTGATCTTTACATGCTATCAAAAAAAGATCAAATTTTGCAACGACAGACTTCTAATTTGCAATTATAAATCCTGCTTGCACATGCCAGCTTTCCCTTGTTTTTTATGCATTCTTTGTTCTTTTTGCGTTAGACAAGTGTTGTGCACTGTTAACTTACACAAGACAGTCACGACTGAACATCAGTAGCTCACACAACCACCTGGACTTTACTCCTTTCACATCACCGGACCTTCGAGCCATTGTTTGCCCCGGTAGCCGGCAACACCACAACTCCCAGGAAGGCCCTGAAGCACTGAGCCCTAGTGAACCAGCTGGCCCCAGGAGAGCGCTCCAGAGATGGGGACACAAGTAAGCAAGAATAGGGGACTCCACGCTAGGGTTAGCTGACCACTGCTACCCAGCCTCTTACTGACCAACGTGTGGTCCCTGGAAAACAAGCTGGACGAAGTACGAGCCAGGATCACAACACAGCGGGAAATAAAAGAGCGCTACGCTATTATTTTAACAGAGACCTGGCTTTCAAAGTCCTGGAATGTGCCATTCAACTACAGACTCACTCTCTACACCAAGTAGAACAGACCGCAGCCTCCGGTAAGTCTATGAGAGAGGTGTGTGTGAATTTATCAACAACTTGTGGTGTGGAGACAAACAGACTGTCTACAAACACTGTTCACCAGACGTGGAGCTTTTAATACTGACATGCCGCCTCTTTTCCCTACCACAGGAGCTCTCAGCTGTGTTTTTGTCCATTGTTTACATCCAGCCACAAGCTGACTCCACAGCATCGCTTGACAAACTCCACAATGTCATCGGAGTGTTCGAGACAATGCATGTAGATGCTGTTTTTATGGTCGCAGGCGACTTTAATAAGTGCAACTTACTATTATACTTCCAAAATTTTACCAACATGTAGACATTCCCATCCGTACCTGGGGGTACACATCAGTGAGGACCTCACCTGGACACTGAACACTACACAGCTGGTCAAGAAGGCTCAACAGTGGCTGTACTTCCTAAGGAGGCTGAGGAAGTTTGGCATGTCAGTTAATATCCTCAGCAGCTTCAACATCTGCATTGAGGAGAGCACACTGACCGGCTGCATCACTGCATGGCAAGACAGCATGACCACTAAGGACCACAAACGCCTGCAGAGAGTGATAAGGACTGCAGAGAAGATCATCAAGACTCTGCGGTGGTATATGCTCTGCAGAGAAGGCAGCAGAGTCCAGAGGAGAGCTGCCTCCATCCTCAAAGACCCCACAGACCCCCAACAAGGGCTATTCACCCTCCTGACCTCGGGACGAAGGTTCGGAAGTGTGAAATCTAGAACCTCCCAACTCAGTAACTATTTATTCCCCACTGCCATCACACTCCTCAACTCAGACTACCTCAGTTGCACATTAGGTTGTTTTGCACACTGAGCTCCTTTGCACATCCATCCATATACTTGCACATACTGTAATTTTTCTGCTTAAAATATTTTTATATATATTTTTCATTTTTACTTTTTTATTTTTAGTATTATTTACTATATTTCTCTCTCTCTCTCTCTCTATATATATATATATATATATATGTATATATATACATATATATAACTGATAACTAACTAGGCATTTGTGTGTGGACAGCAGAGTAAGAATTTCACTGCACAGAGAAATGCAACTTCTACTGTATATATGACAAGAAGTTCGCTGAATCTTGAATCTGAATCTGCAGAGGTGTGAGGTCAAAATGACCTCTGAGATTCTAGGAGGTACTGCATTGTTGGCACTTGATGTTTAATAGTCTCTCAGGTTCAGAGCCCCCTGGTGGCCCCATAGACAGTGGGCAAATTGTGTCATAAGGCCATGATGTCAAAACTATTCAAATGTTCAGTAATATTCTTTTTCAGTCAGACAACTCAATAAATACTTCTAATTCCATTATAATGAATGCCCATTTTAAAAGGCACACATAGAGACAATGAGGCTGAATATAATTTAACCCCTCTCCACAGTTCAGATTTAACTATAGGAAGTGTAAAAAGATAGCATTAAAAATGCATGACATACAGAAGCAGCTGCACAAGTCCACTTCTGGATAGTCCTGTAAAATTATTCATCACTCAGTGTACTGCTGGTTTAACCTTTTACAGCCCTGGATTTGTGGGTAAAGCAGTCTGCTTCTGTTCCCCTTGCATTTGCATTTACATTGGTGAAGAAAACCTGCCGGAAAATTTTGTAATTTGAAATGTAATTCCTGGTCAACTCTTAAAAAAAAAAAAAGAAAAAAAATCCACTAAACCAGACAATTTTACAATTACCAATAAAAAAAGAACAATCATTTAATTTTAAGAAAAATGGACCCAAGACCTATTACAAAAGAAGCAAATAGAATTTAAACCAGTCAGTTTCTTTGTGTTTTTTTTTTCTTTACTGTAATGTATGTCTAACTCAACAATATTTGTTATTTTCAGAATGCAAAATCTGCACACCAGTACAGACTGATAATTTGCAGAGAATCCCCACTTGTTGAGGATGTCAGGGAACGCGAGTAACACAGCCTTCTATCGACAACTCCAGTTGAGACGCCCTTGGGCAAAGCTCTCAATTACTCCTACTGCCAGTAGAAGTCTGCTGGTTTTTAATCAGGTAGCTTTTGCACATGTAATAGTATCCAAAACTATCAAGCTCGAATTAATTCTTTATGACCTGCAGTGGTGAGAAGAAAATATGAAAGGCCCCTTGGAATTAATTTGATTTCTTAATTATTTTTTTGCCACAAAAAGCGATCTGATCTGCATTAAAGTAGCAGGAATAAACACAACGTGCTTCTAAACATGTTTGAGGAAAAGTGAAATTACATAAATGAGTTTGAAGGTGTGGTTTTGAGATATTTTTATTGATAAAAGACTTTCAGAAATGTTGGATACATTTCTGGTTTTGCACAACCACCTCTGTTATGAATGTTTGTTGCGTCAGTGCTATGTGGGCAGTAGTAAATTAATACCACATGTTTCTGCTTGGGGGCAAACCCAGAGCTGAATTTACCACTATATTCATAATGGTGACATTGTCAGAAGAAATAGATATTGTTTTGCTTTTGTTGCAGTCTTGGCAGCCAAAATAGCACCCATGCCATTGGAGATGGTTTGTTGTGGCATTAAGGCCCAATCCCATTTATACCTCTTAGCCCTACCCCTCGGTTTTGCAAATTCACTTGAGGGGAAGGGCTCTATCTTAGTTCTCTTTTGGATGAAGGGGGAGGGCCACACAGCCCTCCAAACATAGCCAGTCCAGGAGAAAAAAAAGTCAACAACAACGGAAAGCAGGCACCCACAAGTGTAAATGTGTCGGTATGTAATTTGTACATCCTTACCAATGCATATACATCCATGTATGGGTGCCCTGGTTTCAGTCTGCCACTATCGTTGTTGACTCCAGTGCTGCCCCATTCACCGCTAACCAATCATGTTCATTGCATTAGCTCGGTTGCTAATGTTGCTAATGTTAATGTAGCCCTCAGTGTCGCTAGCGTTAGTCACCGATGTCACTTTTAACATGTGTCCTTCAGAGAAGCCAGAGGAAACTCATCGCCTCATAACATTGTGGGCCGTGAATGAGCAGCGGTTGTCATGAAAACCTGTCACTTCGTCTAATGTATAGCAACTAGCAACGACTTCTGATGACGCATAGCTGTGAAGAATGTATAACTCATTTCTTAGGGAAATGTAAGCCTCACCACTTCCTTTTTAGGGGTAGAGGAAAGGGAAGGGGTATGGCTAAGAGGAGAAATGGAATTGGCTTAAATCAATACTGCCGGGATAAGACTGTTTCTCTGGTTTTCCCGATGTAGGAAATTGATAACAAGAATCAATATATTCAGGTGTCCTTCGCAACGTTTTGTTACTTGTTGCATTGGACTGTTCCTCTTGTTTGAGGACTTAACCACTGGACTGCTCTAGTAGTTTTTTTTGAGGAATTGCACAATCAACATGCTAAACGGAAACATATGGTGGCCGTGATGCATTCACTTACTCTACATGTTTAAATGGCAAGTATATTCCAGGCCCAAAGGCTTTACATTTGCTGTTCAGAAGAAGCATACACTGGTGTGAATCATGTCTCATAATAAACATCTGGAAACGGATTAAGATGATCTCATAGTGCGTATATATTTGTCAGTCCACAATTAAACAAATTGTCTATAAAAGGAGACAATTTTGTCCTGTGGCAACTCTTTTTAGGAGCAGGCGATCCAGCAGAATGACTCCAAAGGCACAACTCCTCAATGAGGCAAAGAAGGACTGTGGAACTGGCAATCAAATGTTACTGGGAAAATGTTTTTGGACAAATAAAAGAAAAGTTTCATTGTTTGGGAACAATACTCTTTATTCCATACACGGTATTGTGTATGACACGAAAAAGGGGCAGAGCATACCGACATCAAACCATTATCCCAATACTGAAGTAAACTGGCGGACCTTTCGACTTGCTTTCCTGCCTCAGGGCCTTGAGCTTTTTTCAGCATCAAGGGTAAAATTATTTCCCATGTTCACTGAAATATCCTTAGAGATCATGTGGTCAATGCAAGCCTATCATAGAATGGGTTCAGAAAAGCAAAAACTACATTTTGGTGTGGCCCAGTCTGAGCCCAGACCCCGACCCTCATAGAGACGTAATGGAATTAGTTCAGGAAAGCCATTTACACCAGACATCCAGGACTGAAGCAGTTCTGTAAAGAGGATTGGTCAAAAATTCCTCTCGTATGTTGATCCAGAACGGATAAAAGTGTTTATTTTAAGTCATTGCTGTCAAGCAGTTCAATCAGTACTTACTCCAAGAGTTCACTTACTTTTCCCTCATGCACTGTTTAATGTTTCATTGCTGTTGTCAATAAAAACAGAATAAACTATAATTGTTTCAGTGTTATCAGATTAAGGACATTGTATTTACTTGTTATCCTGATGTAGAGGAAGTTCAGATCACATTTTATGGCTAATTATTTTAGAGAACCAGTTAATTCCAAGGGGTCCCGTATGCTTTTTTTCATGCCACTGTAGATGTTCCTGAATATCAGATATCAAACTAATTATCAGGGTTAAAAGTATTTCCTTCTTCTGTTTTCATAAATGAGGACAATATAAATGAAATGTTGCTGATGTAAAGAAGGTCAATTTGTACAATAATTTAAATGACAGTTTATGGTGCCACAAATGCTGATCACCAATTTTCTGCAAAGCAGGACTGAATTTATACAAACAAAAAGGAGACACACTTGTTCCTTTTGAGGTAGATTTTTTAAATGCCCTGATAAATGTCACAGGTGGTGGTTTAAAACCTGCTATGGTTAAGTGTGAATGGACTATTTACTACTTTACTCTTGTCTTATGTGTTCTCTCTTTTACTTTCTTCTCTGCTGCTCTCATTTCTACTGAAGCATCATGTCAATCTTAGTAAAAGTCAAAAAAAAAAAGTTGCATTAAGGCTATTCGAATATCATTTGATGCAAAAACAAAGTCAGTGCGACCACTGAGGCGCGGGCGCAGTTGTCCAAAATGATGAAAAATGACAGTTGCTGACAGTGCAAACAACAGCAGGACTTCTGGAGACCAGTGAGGTTTATTCTCCAGGACGTTTTCTGTGACCGTGGACATCTGAGACTAAAATTGACATCTGATTTCAGTTTGTAATGGTGAAGGGCATGAGTTGTCAGTATATGGGCCCCTTACAAATGAGAGTGCATGCAAATGTTACGTGCTACGCCATCGACGAGGAAGCAAACACATGCTCATCACTTCTCACCAGCTGAGATTAATTTGCGCGTCAATATTCCTAAAAGCATTTTTCATTTCACTTTTTAATGTCTTCATTCATTTACACATACAGATATGGAAAAGTACCTACCTAAATCATCTCAAATTGAATAATTGAAACTTTGTTTCCTGAAAACAAAGTGCACCAACAAGGAAACACAATTAACACTCATCCTCTAAATTAATTCTGCTGTTTGAATGCAAAGGTTCAGAATAACCCAAGTATACTCTTTTATTCATAGGAAATGCAAAATTAAACAATTCCAGAGCATGACTCTGTTGGTCTCAGAAAGATTCAATACAAGGTTTTAGGAGTGTCGTGTCTACATCAACTCCTTTTGAAATCTTTATGGGAATGTCAACTAGCAGATGTGTTTTTCATGTAAATCTAGCCTCATGCTGTAAGATTTTTTAAACTTTACTGATTTGATATAAAAACATTCTCGGCAGATTTTAACTTAATCCTCCAAACATAGAAACCAGATGAGTCAGCCAAACTCATATCACCCACCCAACGCTTGGAACGATGTCACAGTTGTGACTTCACACATGAGTTCCCACACTCCTGCGTGATCACATAAGATTTCAGAAGAAAAGCAAACGTATGTCTTGCATGCCATCCAATAAAGGTGATAGAAGCCATGCTTACACAAGCTGATTATTATTTTTCTCTCTTTTTATGTCAAATGTCAAATTTATTTGTATAGCACATTTAAAACAACAGCAGTTGACCAAAGTGCTTCACAATTTACACCAACCATCATACCATAAGACAAAGGTTAAAACAATAAAAGAAAACACAGCAAATGGAAAACCAGTTCAGTAGAATTAACAGAAAAACTGCAACTCAAGCTGTATTAAAAATCAAAAACAGATCTGTTTTTAAAAGAGATTTAAAAAGTGCAACTGCTGATGTCTAATGCCAGAGGGCAGGTTGTTCCAAAGTTTAATTGCCACAACCGAAAAAGCTCGATGTCCTCTAAGCTTCCTCCTAGTTTTGGGGATGACCAAAAGCAGCTTCTCAGATGATCTCAGTGCCCAGGAAGGAACATGGGGTTGCAGTAGGTTGGAGAAATACGGGGGCGCAAACCCATAAGTTATCAAAATTATTTTAAATTCTATTTAAATTCCTTTCTGTTCGGGTTGTGTTGTGTTTCATCTGCTGCCATGTTGAGTAACACGTTGAGCTGATGACTCAAGCAAGGATTGTATATGTCAAACATATTTTATATCTTGGAATCGAGATCTCGATATTGACAAGATATGTGAATTGTTCACTTGGAAAGTAAAACAATCCATGGGCCGATCCGTTCACTTTCCATGCACATAGATTTTTTTTATTTGTGCTCAGTTTCAGCTGCCCACTTTGTTATTATTTAACTTTGATTCTCTTTTATTTGGAATTTGACTATTGGTGCACAATTTCTTGTTATAAATGAAATGGATGTTTTTTTTTTTATGTTTTTCTTTTTAATTGATATTGCTTTCACTTTAAAATAAGTAAAAAAAAGTATCAGTGTTATATGTTTTAGGAAATAATGATGAATGAATATTGATTAGATTGTTTAGTTTGGATATTAATCATGAAGTCGAGCCTGATGCCTTTGGGCTCTTCCACATGGTGAGATATACAGTTCTTTAAGATCATAATGGTATTGGACCAGTTCTGGCTATTAACTGACACCAATGACTACCAGTAGACTTAAAAGCGTAATGTAACAAATGTGTATATAGATATACATTCTGTATATGCTGTTTAAATATAAAGGTACTGTTTAAAAAAGTTAGTAAAGGCAATTTAAAAAAAGAAAAGAAAAAGTTGCAGTGCCTTTCTCTGAAAATCTGAGTAAGATGAGTTGTTCCAAACATCGTTGAGAAGATCAACATTAAGTCGAGTCCACTAAAAATTTGAAGAAGGAAAAACACATCAGAGCAGAAAGTTATAGATTGCTCAGCTAAAATCATCTCAAATCCAGTAGAGTAAAAGTACGGATATCCAAAAAGGGGGCGCCAGCGTGTCCGAAGCAGTGCCAGCGTACCCGAATCGGACGACCACCAGGCTCCAGAGGAATAAGGGGGGCAAGCAAAACCAGAAACACATGGAAGAAAACAGAAAACTAGCATAGAAATCTGATTAAAGAACAAAGAAGATCTAAAGCTACTGTAACAATTAGAAGACAACTTTTTTTAATCCTGAAGAGGAAATGTTCTTGAAATTGATGTTTCAACAAGACATCAACCCCAAACACAGCAGTGCTGGACTTTAATGTCCACTCCAAGATTAACATAACGGAGTGGCCAGTCCAATACCTAGATCTTGATCTAATAGAGGTTTTGTCGTGAGACATGAAAAAATCTGTTTCTGATGAAGAGAATGAAAAATGCAGGAGAAATGTAGAATGTTCTCCAGCGCCCCGGACTGGAATACCTGCAACAGACACGAAACACCTCCAGTCCATTCTCAGAGCAGATGTTTAAGTGTTCTATGCTAGCTCTATCTGTCTACGCTTGTTCATCATAGAAAGATATATTGTTGCAGTGTGACTGAAAATGACTGATGCCCAGCATTTATCATCTGCATTACTTCCATAAATATCTTTTATTTGCTCTGCTGCTATCTCTTAGCAACATTAACAAAGGAAACAAAATGAGGCTCAGCACTGCAGAAAAGAAGGTAGCATTTGGAGATGCACTACGAGCAATTATTTGTTGCAAAATGTACCAATAAAAGTGGACCCTTCCATACTGGTTTTTGGCATCAGTCCATGAAACAAATTTACAGGGAGCAGGAGAAAGACAGGATTCATAAAACAGAACAGTGTTCAGTCAGAGTGAAATAACTAAGAACAAGCTTAGGTCATGAAAACTACAAAAGTAAACTTCTGGAAAGCTATTTAGAGAGAAATGTGAATATTCTGGCAGAGAACAACAGAAACTGGCAAGTATGCAGAACGAGTGAAGAAAGATTACATACAGGTGTGGAAGGGAACAGTGGGGTAATCAACATAGCCCAACAGGTGGGGAGCAAAATCAGTGGGAATGAGCTAAATACAAGAGGACGTGAACAGAAAATAAAGACTAAAATTAGAGAAAACTTGAAATACAAAAATGAAAATAAACTTGTCTGGTTTGTCCATTCTGGTCTACTGAAACATGAGCACACATGCAAGGAGACGAAAATACCTGTGGATGGGCAGACACCATGTCAATTCTGGACATAAAGGACACTTAACCTGTTTAATCCCAAATTATTTCCTGCAAAATAAATGTTTCAGTGTAAATCATCTTGTTTTGCTTTTTTTGGAGGGGGGGTTAAATAATCATAGTATTTCCCTGAGTAAGACAAAGTAAGACACATTTTAAACAAAACAATTCAACAGTTTACTACTTTGACAAAGAAATGACTAACAAGCAAAAAATGAAACAGTAGATGAAATCAATAAAATAGAGGAAACTAGCATTTATGAGTTTCTGTCTGGACAGAGGACATTGTTCAATTCTGATAAATATACTGTTTTTTGTAGAGTAAATGCTACTTCAGAGTCAAGAAAATATAAAACTGAGTGAAACTTTTGTTATGTAATGATTGCTTAGTTTTCTGAGCAGATATCCTGCTATGGATGCATCAATATGTGCATACGTAGGTGGTAAATGCAAATATTTGCATTCGTACATTCTTGTAGTGTGCCACGAGAGAGGTGAGGAGGAAATGGGTTTCAAAAAGTCACATTTCTTCCCCCTTGTGCAAAATATAGTGGCTTATTGCAGCGTATTTTGGTGATAAAAGCAAAGTGTTGTTGTACCAGTGATGATTCCAAAATGTCAGAGATCATATTTGTTTTAAGATGGTACTTCTGAATATTTCAGAGTTTCAATTCGACTGCTAGGAAAGATCAAGTAAAACAGCAATCTCTGTTTGAAGTGTCCTGGGAGACCCTAACAGCTGAGATGTAACACTGCACTTACATGTAAATGGATAACTTTACTTCTCCAAACAAAAACTCCCATCAACACATCATCTCTATTGACAATAAATATTTTGCAGGATGACTTTTTGTTGAAAATGTCAAGGGAGGAACTTTGGGTACGTGGCTTTCTGGGATCTCTCACGCCATGATGGTGTGAAACTTACCTGACTGCAGAAAGTCAGACTGGTGTTTCATTTCTATTTGGCTATATGTTTGTTTCTAGACATTTATAAAAGTGCCTAAATTTCTCATATATTTGTGTAAGTATATCTATCTATCTATCTATCTATCTATATGTGTGTGTATATATATATATATAAATATATATATATATATAT
>JBAMYA010041834.1:0-15175 GCA_037176975.1 Arrhamphus sclerolepis | reverse complement strand
CACAACTGAACTTGGGAGCAGAAAAACCAGAGACCAGAAGAAAAAGAAGAAGGACTAAACCGTGAGAAGCGACAGGTGAAACAGAACAGGGGTCAGTTTCAGTAACGAGGTTCAGCAAACTCCGAGTCAGAGAACTAACTTGGAATCAAGAAACTCTGAGTTTCTGGTGTCAGATCAGGTGTTCACAGTTGGTTCTGAGTTACTGCGACTATAAAAAGCCATAATCAACTGAGCCTCACCATGATTCACCATGTGAACACCAGTAAATGGAAGAGATCCCCCTACTACTCTTGCATTGAATTAGAGATTTTATTGCAGTCATGTGACTTTCTGCAGTAAAAGGACTGAAATGGTGAAGAAGACAGTCGATGAGGGAGAAATTACAGAGTGAATGCATACTTTAAGTATTAAGTGGCAGGTCAAATCCTGCTTACATGAAAAAACAAAAAACAAAAAAACCTTAAAACAGTTGAAGATGAAATTTTTTGACATTTTGAGACATATAACTTAAACGTAACAGGCTTAGTTGGATTAATTTTAAAAACATTGAGGAGGATTGGAAAAGTCATTCAAGGAGCCTAAATAGGATGCATCAATACGTCCAGTCTCACCAGTAAATCCTAAAGGGAAATGTCTTTATTTACAGAAATGCAAGCAGGATACTAATAAGGTTATTTGAGGCAATTAATATTATAAACTTTTAAATCATTTTGATTATCTGATGACTGTCGGACTGACTTTTCTTTCAGTTCTGCTTCATTCACTTTCTAATGTAATATAATAGAGTATATTAAATCCATCATTATTAAGAAAACTGATATTTGCAAACAAATATTAGCTAGTAAAATTAATAAGCTGTTTCATGTGAAGTATGGATTACTGTGAGTGATATTTGTGATGCACAGAGTATATGATCATGTCAAATAACTGTGATGAAAAAAAAAAAGAAATGCTCTTAAGAAATCATCAGGGTGCCATGAGTACAAGTCAGGGCTGGTTTGACCGCATCTATTAAACTATCCGTTCAGATCATCAACATACTTTCCTGTCGCAAATGTGACGTCTCCAAAATGATCGTAATATGATCAATTGTCTGATGAAATTGAAATCGTTTCAGCTTCATGAAGGGCAGGAGACAGAAAGAAACTCGAAGTTTAGTTCAAAGACAGTAACCATGGTAACAGACTCTGAGTATGAGTTACCTCGGTTTCTGAAACCGGCTCAACTGAATCCTCTGGTTCGGAGTGAAGTAACCTCCCTTTGTGAAACGAAAAACTCAAGAGAGTTAGATTTGTTGGGCCCTGTTGATTGTGCAGTGGCAGTTCCGGGGGTATTTAGAATAGGTATACAGAATTGTGTCCCACAGATCCCATCAGGTCCAAACAGATTACTATCTGTGGAATTTGAAGATCAATTGGACACCTCAGATCCTTTGCTTTTGTCTTCAGCACTTCCTAAATTTGTTGAGAGTTCCACAGGCAGACCTGCTGGGGAGGTGACTCTTGTAGGGGAAAGATGTTGTCATGTTGAAGGTGTAGTTGGTCTGCAAACAGTTTTTCAAGTGCCAAAAATAGGATTAATGTGAATATGAGGATGCAGGTTTTCTCAGCAGAACATTCCACCGGAACAAGATGAGTACTGTTTACTCATGTTACAATTGATCTCACACAGGTGAGATGATTACACAAGTGTGGCACATTAGGGTGCTGTAAGACGACACACAGAGGGAAAGGAGAAGCAGACAAGGGAGTGAAAACAAGAAAGATAATGTGAATGAGATAGAGAATAAAAGAAACGTAGCTGAAAAAGTAAACGTGGAAAAGAGCCATGAGCTTCCCTATAAACGTACTTTCCCCACACTGTGCCATTAAATGCATATCATCTTTCACTCTTCAGAACTGAACTTAATTTCATCCATTTAGAGAGCGACTGGAAGGAGGAGTAGAGCTTTGTAAGCTAGCAGGGTTTCAGAGAGTAAAATGATTAACTTGTGAGACATTAAGTTTATTAAGTTCTATCAAACAACAGAAACACTCAATGTCAAAATCATGAATGACTGTAAATGCTTGTGGTTTGTTGGGACATATGATTAGTGAGCTAATAAGACCAAGGAAAATGAATAACTAGCAGATGTAAAAGTACCTCAAAGATAAAGGGGAAAAAAGCTAATGTGCAATTGTTTTAATTGCAGGGTAACATCTGAGCCTGCTGGGTAAAGTCGAACAGAGCAGCATTATGGTTGAGTTAGAAACTGGATGACAGCAAATCTTGAGAATATGAATACAGACTTACTCTTTCGTAGATGTTTCTGTGTTGTTGTGTGAGCATTTCTGCACAGACACGGAAAGGGTAGGAGGGCTCCCTGAAGGAAAGAACTCATTTCAAGGCCTTGACTGTCCTTATTGCAGCTACAAATCAGACCTCTCACACCTCTGAGAGCACAAAGAGCACACACTTGGGCACAAAAACATACTCTTGTAGACTTCACTGACTGAGATAAAGTTTTACTACCAGTCGCTGCCTATTTCAGCTCCCCTGCTACAGTTGTTGATCGTGCAAAAGTGTTTTCTGTTCTTCTTGCTCTATTTATTTGGTTCATGCATGATGTGCTTGCATGTCGGCATGTACACTTTTATGTATGTGCGCTGGTTGTTTGTGTCCATGTGTGTTCACATTTCAGCTCGTTTGTGTTGTTTTTGCATCAGTTTGGCCTGTTTACTCAGTTGGGAAAACAGATTGCACGCTACCTCGACAGAGATGTTGAATAGATAAACAGAGGCAACAAAAGTGACCACCATGTGATATGTGTTGGATACTGTTGTGTTTACAGAGCATCACAAACCTAACAAAACCACTTGGTGCATTCGTAATATGCTGTGTGACGTTTTGCATAATTTGCACCACGCTTCTTTCAGTTTCACCAAATGTAAGGACACCCCAATATTTCAGCATAAAAGTACATCAAAGTACTTTCCATGAACTATAATGATTGAGCTAGTATTTGCTTGCTAAGCCAGTTCCCAGCTCAGCCAGCGGATCAAAGTGGATTGGCAAAAGATCCACCCATAAACCAGGGTGGTAAAGAAGAAGGGCCTTTGTCATCATTATTCATCTGCTGTTGATCCAGCAGACCCTACTGATCCCCCTACTGATCTGCCTGCATACTTTTTTTCTGTTGAGAGAACTTGAGTAAAGTGGGACAGAAACAAAATGGTGCATACAATAGTGAGATGCTGACAAGGCACCAATGAAGCCTCATAGCTGTTAATATGTCTGGTCTGAGTGGATGGTAGACCAACTGATGTAACAGCTGTCTTTTTCCTCAAAACTATGAAGTGGGGCTCCCAGTCTGAACTTAAACTCAAGCTGTTGGGGAACTGTTAGCGCCATGCCATGCATGGTTTGAACTGTCCTCCTTTAATCAGTACAAATTTTAAAGCTCAAACATTTTGGCTTTCTGCTGCATGGTCATGCAGTGTCTTTCAAATGCATAGTAAAGGCATAATTTTAAACAGAATAATTCATAATGGTTGAAGCACTCAAAAAGCTGTCTATTTTTTTGACAGACGTAGGGACGGGCATTTCAAACAAAAATTACTTTTTGAAATCACTGGGAATTATTTAGCCATTTTTCAAATTTCAATTTAGTGAAGCAATGCTTTAATTAATGACACTTAAAAGGTCTCAGAAAAACAAACTCTTTCAAACTTCAGTGAAAAATGTGAGCTGAACTTGATTAAGCTGCAATAACATGATTTTCAACTTGAAAATATCGGCAAGTGAAAATATAACCATAGCTCAGTTTCATCTGACTGACCTGCAAGCATCCCTGGTCCTCAGAGCCCAGTAAGAGGAGATCAAGTACTTTTTTCTTGGATAGCATCACAAATGAAAACTTATGGAACTTGCGCTGATGCTTTGGATCCAAGAATGTATGTTTTCCAGCACTGATGAAAATGGGATGCTGTGTTTTCTTTCTGCAGTACATTGTAGAATGATAGCTATGCATGGCAGAGATTGCACACAGCCTCATTTTTCTTTTCTTTTTCTTTTTTTAAAACAGATCCTTCGGTCACCTGTTGTCCTTGACTTTCCTTTTTTCCTATTTGTACACAACTAGCATAGTGCCACTCAATAACCATCCAGCCAGCCACCTTCATCACTTCCAACAGGACACCATGGTGTTCCCAGGCCAGCCGAGAGATATAATCTCTCCAGCATGTTCTGGGTTTGCCTCATGGTCTTCTCCAGGTTGGACATGCCTGGAACACCTCCCCTGGGAGGTGTCCAGGAGGCATCTTGACCAGATGACCAAACCAACTCATCTGGCTCACACTGTTTAGTGAGAGCTGAAGATCTCCATCCAGTGGTGCCAACAGGACCACATCATCTGCAAAAAGCAGGGATGAAATCCCAACACCAGTCCATAAAAGTTATGAACAGAATCTGTGACAAAGGGCAGCCCTGATGGAATCCAACTCTCACTGGAAACGAATCCAACTTATGACCACCAATGCACACCAGACTCTTGCTCAAACTGTCGTATAGGGACGGGATCACCCATAACAACAGACCCAGTTCCCTGCAACAGTGAAATTTTTTTCGGTCACTTCATGGCAGCTTGAAAACAGCTCAGTGCCACATTGCAGTAATAGAAATTTAGTGTTACCAGGTGTCAGTTAAAACAAAATAGTTGGATATCAAGATGACAGTCATGTAAACTACTTGATTTCTAATCATTTAAATACTACTTAAATGATCAGAAAATACTTTAGATAGGAGTCGGTGATAGCAGTTTACATACCGCTTATGTAACACTTCCTATATGCACGACTGAACACACTTCAGTGCTTGAGTGTGTGTTTGTGTGTGTATTTGTCCACAAACCATTCAAGCCTTGCATTTTGTTTAATTTATTTTGAATTCATTAATTTGTAAATGTGCAGAACAAGAAAAAATGTCCAGAAATCAAAGGACTTAGAGCCACTGTTGTTCACCCATGATGAGTTCTGAGTTTGTTCAGCTCCGTTGTCAGCCTCTTGCTCCGAGATGCTGCAGATAGAGAGCTGGACTCCGAGGCTGCAGGAGTGTTCTGTAAATTGATTTGGCTAAGTGGTCATATATTTTAATTGGCCAATAAACGGTCTAGCTGAATGAGATGAACAAAGGCATGTTTGACTTCATCATGTTAAGGAAGAGTTCATTGGAGAGCAGTTTCCCTGTTGAAATGGATCCAGCCTACCATAGTAATTAGTATGGAAAGAATCACACCATTTACTGTCTGTGCAGGAGGTCATATGAGGGTCAGGAAATGTTTAAAATGCTTTCACGTGTTGCACCAGTTGATTTGATATAGAAAAAAACATAAGTAAGTATTTATTGGATATTGTGTGGAAAAGGCAAGTACTTTTGACAAATATACTTCACAAGTTATCTGATAAACCATAATCAGGGCCTTATACTTTAGCTCTAAGTATAATTTGCATTTGGAAGTTCTTCCTGACTGGTCAGTATTTAAGAGTTAAAGGTAGTGAATGTATGGAAAATTTCCCAAAAAAAGATACATTTTTAAAGTATGCAACAGGCCTTCTTTTCACTATGGCTTTTCAGTAACTTTTCTTCACTCAATTATCACCACTGAAGAAAAGTCACACCAATATTAAGACTCTTTTTACTTCAAAGTTCAAATATAACACTACATTTAAATATTCAATATAGGAATGCAAAAACAGTTGTTTTTTTTTTACCAATGAGACAAAAGTGTTTTTTTTTTTCAGACAATCACCTAATCAGCCTTTAATCAACCTTTAATGGAGCACGTTTTAACTCTGCCCCTGACGATGATTATGAGCTCATTATTCCTGGATTATTCTTAGCATTTAGTGGCCCCACAATGTTAAACCTGTGTGGCTTTATTTTATAAAAGAAGTGTCAAAAAGCAGTGGCTGTTTCCTGAAACATCGTAGGTATAACACAATAGGTGGGTTTTTTTTCAAACAACATACACTGTATTACTCATACTGTGCAGTATGTACTGCATACTTCACCATAATAGCTAGTATGCTACAACATTTGTGGTCAGTTTTATGGGACATGGAGGTAAACATCCATCCATCCATCCATTATCCATCCATCCATCCATTATCTATACCCGCTATTTCCTGTGCAGGGTCTCGGGGGTCTGCTGGAGCCTATCTCAGCTCTCTCTGGGCGAAGGGCAGGGGTACACCCTGGACAGGTCTGGAAGTAAACAGTAGCATGGAGTACTAATGTCTACCATTTTTGTGATGACTTCTGTGGTTTTACATTGTGGAGTGCCAGTGGTCTACCTTGGTATTCTTCTTGACTCAGTTTTAACTTAAATAAAGTTTAATCAAAAGTCCCTGGATCGTCTTTTTTGACAGTAGAGACTGACAGTAAACACGACAGGTGTGAAAACACAACGGCCTCTGTTGCACAAGCCTATAAGCACCAACATTTAACCAGCTGTTCTCTTTTGCATTGACAGAAGGTGGGCGACATAAGGAACTAGCAATAACTTGTGCTATCTTGTACACGGACATTCAGACAAGAACTCAGAAGACAGAGTTTTGGTGTCCCAGCTGATGCCAGACATTTAAGCTCATTTCCTTTTGTCTGATTCATGAGACAAAGGATTGGCAGAGATTGAGGCAGATGGTACCAGAACTCCTCCACCAAAGCACTGCTTCTAAGCTTCAGCATATCTTAAATTAAGAAATAATTGTACTTCAGTTACAGTTGTGTAAACCTAATTTTCCAACAATTAGCATGCAAATGCATAAGTTACTTTGGACACTGAACATTGAGTAAAAACAGGACAAAATAAATGATTTATCTGAAGAAAGGAGAGAGGAGAGAAAGGGAAAAGGTAGAAAGAGTTGGAAAAACTATAAGCGAAAGTGGAATGGAGACAGATTTAGGAGAGCAGATGGCTTCAGCGTTTTGCTCGAGGCACTATACTCACAGAAATGACTACAAGGAAGGAGAGGAATGAGGAGAGATGATGAGCTGAAACACTAAATACACATCTGCCCTTCCTTTTCTCCAGTGCTCCAAAAGGGTAGAGAGTAAAGAGAAGACTGGAAGAGTTTTGACAGGCATCACCAACACTATACTGCAGTGTTCACAGCAATCACAACTGACAATTGGCATCTATCAACCTCACCCCGCACGCTTTATTTCATAATTTGCTAAACCCACTGGAAATTCTCAGTTCCCTTTCAAACAGATGTGCTCCCATATTTAAATGCATGCAAATTTAAAGTTTAGTAGAGTGTTTATGTGGGCATTTAGAATGAAAGACAAATGCTAAATCATGCAGCTGAGCTTGGGTTTGAGGAGCCCTTTGACAGTCAGTCTCCTCAGACTCACTTCATCTCAGAGTACACGCTGGAGAAAAGCACACACAAACACACAGAGACACCTATATGTTTCCCAGCTAAATGAATGGTGAAAGATAGATGAGTGTGGGGCTTCGTAGTGTTGCCATCTGTTCCGACATGAGACAGAGAGAGTGGAGGGCTCGCGGTTCATTGAGCTTCGAGTCCATCACAGCATTCAGCTCACCTACTGTATACGCTCCACTGACATTTTGAAGAATGTGTGTGTCTGTATGAGACTGCGTGTGTGTTGGAGAGACTGCATAATATGTCTCGCATTAGAAACAATCGTCATTTCAAACACGGTGAAACCTCGAAGCATTAATCTGTTGTATTCCCAGATGCTGATCCAAAGTCAGTTGGCTGCGTTTCTCTTGTAATTGAAAATCTCTCAGCGTCGTACTGCCACACAGTCAGTTTTCTCCCACTCTGTTTGGAACAATTGTGCGTCTCCATGTGCACCTATACAGCCTAACTGCCTCTCCATCTCTATTACATGTCCCACCATCCTCTTGTCAGACGCTCCAGAAACAATTGCAATCCATTGTTTCTCTTCTATGCTTTATCCTCTTTCTGAGAGTTCATGGTAAATGAAAGGAATCATGTTTTGTCCTGTTTTCGGCATGCTGCAACAAAGGAGATGGGTCTGTGACATGGATACTATGATTTTTTTTTTTTTTTTTTTATAAAAAAATGTAATGGAACAGTTTTTTACTAAAAAAAAAAAAGAGTGGAGTTAAACCAGTTTTTATCATTCTCATGGTTTCTAGTTTGTATCATTTGAATCACCTCTATGAGGTGATTCAATATCGCTCAGTGTCAAAGTTACTATTTTCACAAATCAATAAACACCAGACACACAGAGAAAATCAGCCTTGCAGAGAAATGCATGGTAGAATACCAGTTTGAGAAGTTTGTTTGCTGCAGTATTTGTGTAAAGGGCCATCTCTGTGCCTTTACTCCTCCTCCTCCTGATAACTGGAAGGCTACTGGCCTTCCACCAGACAGATTTGGCATTCACAACAAAAATTAGGTGCTAATTACAGACTAAGAGTGACTCACTGGACTTAGGCGTGTGTTTGTGACCATCCATGCGTGGCTGTATGAGCCTCTTACACTCAAACATTGGAGCGCAGTCATTTCTCTCGTCATGTCAACTGAACCGTCACATGCTTGTTCCTGGGCGTTCTGAGAGCATCTCTCTGGACAGCCACATGTGGCCTGAAAACGTCAGTTGTTTATCTTACAGAGACGCATTTATCAGGCTTTTATTTGCCCCATTTTTCCATTCCCCACGACAATAATTCATTTTGCTCATGACTGATGTGTCCATTTGCTTCTAATGTTGTTGATGATGTTGCTTCTAATATCCTTCCATTGAATTGATAGAGATGATGTATTTATCTATCATTTATCAATCTTTTCAAAGTAAACTCACTGTTCTGTAGTGGGAGTTTTTTCTTGCCTATGATGGCGTTGCCATGTGCTCTGGGGTCAAGCTCTGGGTTTCTTAAGCGCCTAGAGATGACTTGTCGTAAATAGCCGCTATATAAATAAACTGAATTGAATTCTGTAGTCCTGAATCTTTTTTTATTATCATTTATTGTTGCAGCTATACAATTCTATTAAGAAAAACCAACAATAACCTTTTAACCTTTGTTTTTGCCTTTTAAACAAAGATAATGACCATTTTTGATCCAATGACCTCATGACCACTGACATATTGTGCACTTGTAGAGATGAGACTCAATTGCAGCAAACATAAAAAAATAATTACAGCTTAAAATAAATGTTTTTGCTAATACAGTTATTTGGGAACAGCTTATTTGTTGGATACAGTGACAACTACCTCTGCATCTTACTCGTCATTTGAGAACATTATTGATGTCATTGAAACTAACTCTGATTTTTATTTGGAAAGCAAGAATACGTTTGTGAAAACTCATAACATGCGTGATAATCAATCTGTAACTCAAACTATCTCAAAATGGGCTTCTTGGCCTTTTGAGGGAAAAAAGCCCAGCAGTGGTTTTGGTTGTGCGGATACTGAAAAACAGTCTCTAAGTTTCTGGGTGTTAAAATTCAGCTGTGATTTAATGTTAATGGTTTTTGGTGTTAGTATGCGTCTCTTGTTTCGTATCATTTTACTTAGAAATGATTGTACCTGCAACTACAAAAGTATAGGACCTTAGATGTCATTATAGCCAGAATGTGCATTAATCTGCATAAAGGCAGTCATGTTTTGATTTACATATTAATCACCCAAATTTCATATTATACATTACAGGCGAGTGCACATCCATTACGAAGCATTATTCAAGGGTGCACAGATGAAAGCACAAATGTAGAGTACTTGAATACTGAAAAGTGCACACTTGCAAATCATGTTCTTTCACATGAGACTCATATTCACTCTCAAAAGTTGCTTTTTTTTTGTTTTCTTTTTGGGGGGGTGGGGGGGGTCTTTTAAAGTGTTTTTTTCTAGTTTATTTCCACCTTTATTGAGTGTAGTATTCAATTTTGAACGTCTCTAGACTAAAACTACTCTTTTGACATTCAATTGTATCATACCACGGCTGCAATGAAAGTCTTTAGTCTTTTGGCTATGTGACTAAACAGTTTAAACTAAAGGAAACTTTTGGGAAAGTTGGAAGAAAATACTCACAAGCAGTGCAAAGTGCATCAATTTTGGCTTGGATTCCTCTTACAAAGAGAGCTTGATTGATCCCATTTTGATGGGATTGTGTCCAGGCTTATAAAGAAATACCTTTTAGTGTACTTCAAGATGAGATCTGTCCCACTGGATTCTAGTTCATTGTGTCTGAGAGCAAACATGGCTGCCAGGAAATGGGACCTGGTGCAATGACAACAATTCCTGGAAAAAAAAAAAAAGTGATGCTGCATCCTGAATGAGGACTTTGGACGGTGCTTTAGACATTGATCCCCCGTTTGACTCTCTCACATTGTCTCATACCTTTCCAGGTGAACAGATTGTGAAACTGTCGAGCATGCTCACCAAATATGAGGAAGATTCCTGTTTCATCACACTCCTACTCTTTGAGGATGCCCACTGTGAATTTTCTCTGAACCTGTCTCATCAGGGTCAACCTTGTCTCAGCTTGAAGCTTGCACAGGTGAAATCAAAGAAATTGCCAATACTGAGCTGAAGAAAAACAAGATGAGGAATGTGGTAGGAAAGAGCAGAGGAGGGAGGTAACAGTGTGGTGAGTCTGCAACAAGAAAGAGAAGCTTCAATCCCAGTCAGCAGCTCTTGCGGGTAAGAAAGCGCATTAATTAAAGGAATGGTGGATGCAGTTTCTGCACATTATGTTTTAAATTTTATTCAAACTTGTAACTGCAGGAGTGGGCCCAATTTAGAGAAAATGAAAAGCTGTATGCCTTGGCTGACTCTGCCAGCCATATGCATATTTGACGGACTGAATGTCTCCAGAGAAAATTGTGGGTCAAGTTTACACACTCTCTACAGGGACCCTCAAACACACTCTCTGCTTGCACCCGGCTCTTAACCTCAGGGCAAGAGAGGAGATAAAATCACTGAAAAGAAGCATAAAGACTAGAAAAGGTTGAAAGATCGACAAATGGAGAAGTTTAATATTTAAATATCTACTCTAGGAAATCGTGCAATATGCTGCATGCTGTTATGTTAATTCCCTGCTAACCACTCACACTTTTCTATTTTCTTCTTCATTTAACATCCGTCTGAAGCAGTTTTTATCTCTTTTTTGCCTATCTGAGCTGTAGCCTTTGTTGTATTGTGAAGGACAGTGGGGGGAAATGTACCTCTGAGACCCCAAATGTTGGTGCAGAGCATTGTCAGTCGTAATTTGTGGAGCTTGAAGAGCTTGGCTTGTGTTCGATGAATTCATAAAACTGTGAGAGATGGAGAGAGAGAGAGAAAGAGAAAGGAACAGCCATGTGGGCAGTAGTATCCAAGGCCTGAGTATATTAATGTGCTGTTTGCATTTGGTTTAAAATAATTAAAAACATCCCGAATGTATTCATACTAGTAGCGTGAAGGGCTGAAAGCAGATTTTATTTCTTGACTGAACAACCACAACAACAGCAAAAAAAGCCAAACAGCAACAGACGATTGCAGCCCAGTTGTTTGCTGCTGTCCAGGGAATGCAAATAAGCCAGTTTCTGTTACTAAATGCAGTTACATACACATTGCTCGTAGGATTTTGCAAAAAAAAAAAGAAAAGGAAAGAATGCTTGCCAAAGTCCCATTGAACTGGAAACAAGAAACTATAATGCACTTCAACTATGACAAATGAAAGATCACACAAACATGAACGCTCTATTAGGCTACTTAGCCTAATAGAGCGCGCATGTACGAACTGCATCCATGCAGAACCCCAGTTGCTAGGTGACCAAAATATTTTGCAGGAAGTGGTCAGCAGGTATGATCTAGCTTTTTGACTTGAAGACTTGAATGCATGCAATATCTTGTCCTGCAATGACGAAGCAATGACGCTCACAAAACTGTGCACAGTTTGAAGTAATCAGATGCTCTAGCAGAAAGGAAGTTGTTACAGATTTCTGTTTACAAATATACGGTACAGTTCAGGAAAAAGGGGTATTGCTCAATTCAGCTTTTCCATCCATCATCTTTGTTTGACAGTTCATCTAATTGGATAAGATGTTGTCCCAGAATGTTGTGCCCATATTATTATGATATATATATATTTGTACTACAGTGCATGGTAAAGGAAAATCATGCATGTCTTTGTGCCGCACTCAGATCAGCAGAGTGCCGAGATCTTTTTGTGCAACATGCAGAATGGTATGGCCTCCAGAGCAGAGCACTGTCCACTGCATCCTATCTGACAGACCTTAGCAGCTAATAAAGAGACTATCTAAGATGGTGCAACCTTTGGAGTGTGTTTTCTTCTTGACTGTGACTCATCATTAATGGTTGAGGGGAGCTGTGTTCTGTCTCCGAGAGCATTCAGAACCCATTTTCAGCCCAAGCAACATGGGATATGTTGAAAGCAATGCAAATGTTCGTTCAGCAGCTTTGCGATGAAGGACAAATGAACTCACTTATCATGAAGGACAAGTGAATTACCTTGATCAGCTCAGCACCTTTATAAAAAAAAATAAAATAAAAAAAAAAACTGTGGACACCTTTCTTTCATATTCAAGTTTGTTTTACTCACAGACAACCAGCTTACCTTCTTCTGTTTTTCATTTACATAAACTCCATTGTCCAATGTGGGAATAGATTGTTGGGTTTTGAAGCAGAACCTGACTGTGAAAACAAGACAATATTTAAATTTTGCAATCGTGAATGAAGTACAGGTCGAGTTTTGGGTTTTCCTGTTCTCAGATGATGCAAAATAACCAGGAACAATAGAAATTACAGTATGTGGTGGTGGTGTTAGAATAATGTGTCGACAGCATGGACAGCAGCAAGGTTCTCTTCTCGGTCGCCAGGGTAACAAGTCCCTGTACAGACGTTCGTGAAAAAGCTCAGAAAATATACATTTACTTCATTCAAATGACCAAAAACAAGTTAGTATTTTTTATGTTCTAGTGAGTTTGGGTTGGGGAACTCTTTTACTAAACCTAACCAAGCAATTTTAGACTCAAACCAAAATGTAGGTAACAATTATTGAACTTCACGTTTGTATCAAGCCTCAATCTCCTGTTAAAGATCTTTCTATTGTGTTGCTCCTTCACTGTCTCTTCATATGTTTGAAATGTATCAACTTTGGTCAGATTTTTTTTGTACTACAGCAGGTGATTCAGGGACTTTGTGAACTCATCACAACCAGCTAAATGTGCTCTCGACTTGCTGTGTTTCCATGGAGCCAACATGTAATTTTAACACATCATGCGCCTACATCACATAATGTACCTTCAAGAGGCTGTCATCATTTTGTGTGCATCTGTGAGAACAAATATGGGATTTATTTGTCTCTTCTGCTGCTTGTACATATAGATTGATATTTGCGCAGTGAGGTTTTGCACATTTCTCATGCAATGGGGGTTTCTCTGAGAGCTCTAACTGGACTTGAAGTGAGTCTCTGGGAATAGGTAGTGAGCAAAAAAAAAGTAAAAACTGGAAAATGCAGTATTATTATGCAAGCCTGCAGCTTATGCTTTCAGTACATGATTAGAGCAGCACACTGACACTGTAGTCATAAACTGTTCTTAGGAATATTTGGCACCGCATGAGAAATGCATGAATTTAATACACACAGGAACATGCAGAGACACACACACAGCGGGCATGGACAGCAATTAGGACTGACAGCTTTCTGTGGCCAAACATACATATTGCATTTGTTTCCAGAGAAGGATGTTTTATATCCCAAACAGATTCTGCCCTAGATTAAAACACATACTCGCATGAGCTGTGACGCACACATTCAGCAAACACACATAAGCAAGTGGTGTGTTAGGCCTGAACGGTAAACTGTGAAAATATTAGCCATGAGAACATTCATGCAAACTGTCAAGTATGAAAAATGGATTAATGAAATGTCACATGTCATCATATTGGAAATCTAAAGTGTTTCAGCTTGTGATTGAGGCAGAAATAACTCCACGGTGTGACACGGGAGGGAGGGGATGAGTTACGGTTTATGTGAACACATTGGCGCATTGTTCATGTGGAGTTGATGACAGTGTGTGGATGTTCTCGCTCTGTTTAATGAGCAGATCTCAGGATTAACACAGGAAGATAATGAGAAACAGCATCACAGGAAGAGACTGAGAGTGCCAAAACAGTTGTTCAAAATTTCAGCCCCCCCTGGTTCTGCATGGATCTCTGCTTGCACATCAGACTGGCTCCTGTTTCCATCACCTGCCTCCGATCCAAGAGGCTGAGTCGAAAGAGCATCTACCAGCTGGATTCACTGGCTAGTTATTAAATCAATTTCAGTTTCTTATCATGACCTGATTAACCACAAATGCCTAGTCTAGCTGAGCACAATGAGCACATGCTTTGATTTTTTTTTTTTTTTGGAACACAAAATGTATGTCAACTACAAAGCACATAGTTTTAATACTATGGCCCATTTCTGACTTATTATTTGTGTCTCCAATATCTATTTATTGTCTTCAAATGAGTGTTAAAGGTTACACAATTTCTGATTGTCCTTTAGTGCTTCATCACACATGTGTGCATATGATCAAAGACATGATAACATCAGTGCACGACAACTTTTGCATTTTCTCCTGGAACCTGCATCATAAAACCTTTCTTATAGCTGAGACATTTAAGGAGTTTGCAGAAGCAGCTGTGGGGAGCAGCTTATGACACGAGCTACTCATTTAAGTTAGCTTTGTTTGAGGAGGTGTCAAACCAAGCTTCCAGAAAAGTATTAGCGCTGAAAGATATACATGCTTTTTATTCTATGAGTATCTTTTTCTAGGAAAACATAAGTCAGACGATGCCATTTATACCCACATAATTTGACATCCATTTCCCCTGTAAAGCTGTTCCAGCTTACATTTTTCTCATTACTCCTGGCATAACCATGCCCCCGTCTTTCCACTGTATTAGTTTACAACAAGCAGAGCTGCACACCAGACCTGCTGACAACAATTTAACAACTTTATATGCATATTTGCTTTTAAAGCAAAAACAAAAAAGTGTGGCAAGATTCTGCAGGTGTGGTCAAGATGCATGAATACCGTCCTGCTTTGTGTGCTCTTTTTTATATTATATTATATACATTATTGTATATGGAGGCTTTTTTTTTTCATTGTTTTGCTCTTTTTGTTTCATGCATCTAAACCAGAGA
>JBAMYA010041833.1:0-15175 GCA_037176975.1 Arrhamphus sclerolepis | reverse complement strand
CAATAAACATTTCACGTTATAACGTGATATGGCTGTATTTTTATTTTGCTAGGATGGCAGCTCCAAGCTTCCGTAATTAATAGTGGTGTAAAAGTCTTATTACTTTACCTGGTCAGTCAACATCTTAAATTTTCCCAGGGTGGTCTTTCTCCCTGGCTCTACCAGCTTGTAAACACATTAACATGAAAAATGGTGACTGAAAACTACTTCCCCCCACATGCCAGTAGGGGATGATAAAGAGGTCAAAGTTGTTCAGGGTTGTTTTAATCCCTTTCTTGTTGTTCTATACACCTGATCCCAACCACAGTTACTCTTCACGACATGCGATCGTGGGCGTCGTGGGGACAGGTGTCCCCTTGCACGACATGTAATTACCCATTAACATTTGAGGTCCGTCTATATCTGTCGTATTGCTACCAAAACTCAAAGTGGGAAAGAATCTCAGGAAAGGAAATTCAAAGGGGAACCCTTCCCTTCAAATAGCTGGGTGGATCACTGGAGCCACAGGAAGGAAAAAAGTTGAAATGAAGAAGAAATGCATTCAGCGCAGTTCACTTCAAGACACTGAGAATTAGTTTCTCTTTGAGACTTATGTTGACTTAGGTAAGGATTTGAAGCAGGCTGGGTGAGGGTTGGGGTAGAAGATTTTTGAGCCAAAGGTGAAGCAGGAGTCCCTCCCAGCATGGGGTCCTCCTGAACAAACACATTTTAAAGTATCCTTGGATAGTGAAACAAATAAAGAGGGGGAAAACATATAATAAAATTGATAGTTGCAGTGATCACCCTGATCAACAAAGCAGTGAAAGTTCATGAGGCACCCCTGCACTTCACACTGACCTGGAAGTACTTCATGTCCCTCATTTTTATTACATATAGCACTAATAGCACTACTTGTAGTATTACAACTTTATTCTTGAACCTTAGAAAGGGTTTTCCCTCATGGGGAAGAATCAGTCACACCACAGAACTCATTAGTCGCACTCTTTGTTTTTTATTTATTCAGGAAGAGCTACCAGATTTAGCCTTTATCGGTCTGACGGAGGGAGGATACATTTGCAAAGGGACAGCCTTCATTGTGATGCTGTGATGCATTTGACCTTCAAATGCAGACTTCAAAGTATGCAGCACTTTCACTGAGATATGGTTAAAGTGTTATTCTGTTAAAGCTCAGAAATGTGCTCAACTTCCCGTCTTCTTCCATAAATATTCAACCAAATATCTTGCTGGCTATCACAGTCATTTAGTCCAGATGGGGTCATTTTCTGCCAACGCACCAGCAACATGGCTCCTCATGGTCACTGTCAAACTTGACTTTTATGATAAGACTCTTGACAAAAGAATCTTGACTAAAGGCTTCCAGAAGGCCTTTAGTCATTCACCCATTTTTCGACCCTCCACTGTCCTCTCTGTAATGCATCAATCAAAATGAGTGCCACTTTACGCTCCTCTCATTCTCCTCTTTCAGTCCCTCTTGTGACCTAAATTCCCTGCTGCCACCTCATTAAGCAGCTTCAACTCTGTCTTCCTCAGGGAGAGATAGAAAATGAAAAATGCCATTATAGGGTTCATCAGTAAAATGGGATTAATCAGACATTGGTATGTGATCTATTGTTAGTATTATATGTGCAGTAAACATGTGTGATAGCTCTTAATTTAAATGTCAATGTCTTTGTGACAAAAATACCTAAGTCTCTGAAACAAACTCATCTTGTGAGCAACCCTTCTTGCTTTGAAAATGTCCATTTAGGATGTAACAGCTAGGAGGAAGGGCACTGGACGTTCAAATTAGTTTTTTGCTGTATCAGCCAGGCATTACTGTCATTTTGTAGACCAGCTTATGTCCTAACGGCAGAGCCAATGACTAGCTGCCAGACATGCATGTTTTTCAATGGATGTTCAGGCATCTGATTGGTCAGCTTTATGTGAAATGTAATGTGTAACGAAAACTAACTAACTAAATAAATGTCATGGATGTAAGATCTGGCCTCTTTTTGAAAGAGGCTGCAAACGTGTTTAATTCTGCTGAAATTTTAGCACTTTCGACATGGGAATCAATGGAAATTCGCTGTGTTTTGGAGCCAGCATCTAGTGGTCAGTCGAGGGATTGCAACAAAATGTACTTCCTGGATGAGCTTCAACATGGCGATGGGATGGTTGCTGCTTGGTGCCAGCCTGTGATCAGGATTAAACCAATCCAGGACCACTTTTCAGTTTTGAGATTTTTATCACCCCCTTGATATATTACATATTTGTAGTGGATAAACAAATAAAAAAGTCATCAACTTTGATCAATTTTGAGTTCTGTTACTTCGTTACTAGTTACTTTGTTGTTTCTTGCTAACAGGCTCACAGAACTCGATATTATTTCAAATATTCCATTATAAGACAAATGAAACAAATGAAATGATAAGCTATAACAATAAAATTATTTTGTTCTGTTTGAAGATCTTTTCCAAATTAAAATTAACACCAGAAAGAAAATAAAATCAAAATTAAAGATGTTTCAGAAATCAGTGTTTTATTGAAGAAACATGTCAAAACACCCTCAAAAAGGTACAACAAAGACAATATTACCAGAGTTTCTGCAACAGCTCTTCTATGTATGTACAGAAAATAATGTTTCAGCTGTTAAATAGGATTTTTTGAAATTTACTTGGAGAAAGATCAATGCTGTTAAAGTAGCTACATTAAAAAGGAAAAGAGGGACAAATTCAACCAAAAATAAAAGATTTTGCACAAAACTTTAAATGTTAGCCTCATGAAGACTGCAACCAGTCTTCCTCACATAGAAAATTAATTCATAAAGATTAATTTTGTATTTTCAAGTTCCACAAGTGGTTTCAAGGTTGACAATGAAATTCCTTCTGTCTTATACAAAACATGTATTATCATCTTGAATATATGAATTAGATGTTTTTGGTATTTGGAAATAAAAGTACGTTCAGGAATGAGAGTTACAACTTTTTGAATGTAGAGGACCTTTCTGTGTTTTGACACTGTTTTTGTGCTCACACGTCACAAAGGGACTTTCACTAGAGCAACAAAAAAACGTGACCTACTTACCCGTTTATGTCCTTTTTTTGGTCCCAATTTTCTGAAAACCTCCCAGGCATGGGAAGAAAAATGAGAAGTGACGATACAAGAGGGAAGAGGTGGAAAGAGCGGCGCCATATGGGCAAAGAGGAAAATGAGATGTAATGTGCTATATGTGGAGGTTTTACACTCTATACATCAAACACTATGTCCCAATTAAAGGTCTACATACTCCAGAGGATGTGTTCTTTCAAGGTGTGTCCTTCAAAGTCTACAGAATCTAAGTTTGGATGACTGGCACCAGCCACTAAAGAACCCATGATGACATTAATCTCCTCTTCTTTTGGCAAAAGCAACTCGTGACAAATCTAATGAATCTTTCTGGTGTTATTGGAGATTTTTCCAGTGTTTTGGAGTCTCTGATGTTCTGCAGTTACAGTGCATTCACACGTACGCGGTGCATGCAGCATCTGCGTGCGTCTCTATAGACTACAATGATAGCCAGGTAGAACAACGACGCACATGAGCAGTGAGTGAGCTCCTTTGCATTTCAAAGCACTGGGAGGCGGTCAGTCTCACAGCAGCCTCCCAGTACTCCCAGCTGCAGTCAGAGCAGAGACTAAAGCCTGATACATGCTCCACAAGAACAGAGAAATTTGTTCTTGTTCTCAAAGGTCTGAGACCATAAAAACGTTTGTTCTGACTGGGACATATCATACTTCACGTAAGACTTAACACTTTTAACATTTTGTTTGGATAGATGGGAGAAAACGTGTACATTTAAAACCCGCACTGGAAGCCAGGGCAGTTCATTTTCAGTCTGGACGTGCTTTGGTGCGGAGCTCCCGACAAGATAATGTGTTGAGAACAACCTGCGAGAACTTCCAAACCAGGGCTGGGAGAAGAAAATGACGTAATTTTCTTCAAGAGAACAAGAACAAATTTCTCAGTTCTTGTGGAGTATGTATCAGCCTTACCTTTGCCAAAGTGACTTTATTGGGTCACTTTGGTTATATTTTTTCCAAACCTGGATAAAGGAGGAGCTAGTAATTCTACCCCACTTAACAATCTCTTGATTAAATTTGATATTCTAACATTAAACAATACAGGAAAAAAAATATTAATGTAATGTGAATCAAGATGAAACATTTCAAACATGAATTTATTTTGATTTCAATGGAAAAAAAAAAAAACAACAACCAGGAATCAACAGAAGAAAGTTGATTTGTATTTCTAAACCATTAGAATGGTTTAGATGGGGTTTAACCATTTTTGTGTCTCCCACAATGTTATTCCTCTCTCCTACAGCATCTATAATGTAATTACTACTTTTGAAGTAGTTTTTGAATTTTGCGCGCATCTGTCCGCATTTTTACTATTAATCATGATTAAAACCCATCACTAATATAGTTGTTGGGTGTTTTTTGCTCAGTTGTGCAGCCATATCACCTTGTACTGTGTTTTCTGTGGTCCAGACACAACTCTGCTGGAAAGGCTGCATAAGCTTTCCCTTAAGGATGATTTATAATTCTACTTACGAATGTAGCCTACAAATAGTATCTAGCTGATTCTTGGCATTTATGCTTGTCTGTTGTTTCTGTCACTCTGTAATTATACCACCAGGTTCTTTTCCGCATCACTGTCCCTTCCATGCTTCCTTTCATTTACTTTCTATATGCTAAGTCCTAACAGAAAAGTTATTAATACCAGGTTCACACCAAAAGACTTTAAACTCAGAAAATGATGAAATGAAACTTAATAAAACTGAGCATTTCTTTCTTCTTTTTTTTTTCCTCAGGAGGAGGCAACAAGTGAACATCTGATTATGTCAGAGGTTTAAATTTCTTCATGAAAGCAACATACTATGTAAAGGAAAATTAGAATAACAATAACAAAAAAAACAAACTCCACAGTATTGTATGCCATGGAGCAAGAGAAAAAAGCACAATAGGAACACTTCTTATTTTCTATACTTGATATTTAACTTTATATTGGTAACACACACTACAGGTCTCTTTGTCTAATTTATTTCCACCACTTACTTAAGTTTATTTCAAAAGATTTGATTTAGACCAGCAGTGACTATCATTCAGCTTTCACCCACAAGCCACTTAAAATCAAGAATTCCACAACACCAAATAGTCACTTTCTTTGAGGTTGAGGAAAATATTAAGATGGTACAGGAGTGTGATGTTAAACACACAGCAAATCCTGCTATCACGAAATAGACAAGAATATGATTTGTGCAAATTTCTTGGCTACAACACAACTGGGCCTCTCTGCTTCCCTTTTAAAAACTGAAGACAACACAAAAATTAATAACACGTTTGACAAGGAGGGCAGTGAGCCTATGAAACATGGTTTTTAAATTCATTCATATTTTCACATCAGAATGCACAGAATTGATCAATTATTGTTTGATTCAACATGATGTATCAAATTGCTATCTCAGGTTACCAGCACTAATATATAATTATGTTAAGTATTAAAATAATAAGGTCAATATCAAAATTAATTTTGTATGTAAAAATAGACTAGAACTATGTAGGCTGCAGCCTTACTCACTTAGAAAAGCGCTCAGTAAGACTAAAAATGCAGCTACAGGATGTGCGTGGGGGGGCCTTGTATGTTCTGTTGTGTGCTTCGTAATACTTTAAAAGATACGCAAAATCGGTGGTCAGATGAAAACAAAGATAGATCCACAGCTGCTGGTGGATCTAGGCAGAGCTGATGCTTCTCTCAGCTCTGTGCCTGACTAAAAATACCCTGCTAAAGCTGCTGATTGGGAACACGAGGTGAGAGTACCTTACTGCCCAAACACGTCACAGAGGTTCACAGCTTCTAAAAGAAGAATAACTTATCCCCTGATGGAAACGTATCCACACGTTTTGAATGTACTCAGCACAACAGAAATACTTCCACATGCTCACCACAGCCTAAAAAGAACAAATACAAATATAAAAGTGCAATGACGTCAAATAATATATTTTTACACCATATTCTTCACTTTATATATAATGAAGGACATATTGAAAACATACTTTAATGACTGTAGTTTCTCACATCCAAAAAGGTTTTGAAAAATGCCATTTAATCTACACAGCTGTCTAAAACCCCTTATATGCCATATCCCCACTATAATTTTCCTATTGGAAAGTTTCTCAGTCACTCACAAAACTTGCCCAGAAAAGAAATATGTAGATCTATCATCAGACAAAACTATATTTGAAGTCCTGAATTTAAGGCTTTTGAAGTTCTAATCTACTATCATTTGTCGAATTCATTGCAAGAACTGTTTAAACTAATCACCACTTCATTCATATCAGTCTTTCATTTGTAAACCACATCCCCAGAAGGCTTATTGCTCCTATCAGGACCACCCTCTATCATCTTTTCCTTTAAATCCAGATTGGATCTCTTTCTTTTTACCCAGAAAAACTACCACACTAGACATTACTGACCTCGTGGCCACTGCTCTCAGACTTCCCTTTTGATGCCACACTAAGTGGCCAAAACCCTTGCAGCTCACCTCTAGCCTCATGGTCTTTTCCCCAGCTCATCCTGTAAGACTGCTCTTGCAATCCACATTACAGTCTCTTTTTTGACTAGCTTAGCAATTAGACAACTGGAATGTTGCTGCTACGTACTTAAATTCAGCAGTAAAAGTATATGGAGTTTGTAAAAAGACAGATGGATGGATCTGTAGCCTGCCACTTGCCCAAAGACAGCTGGATGAGGCTTCAGTTCCCCCACAGCTCTGTGCATAAATTGCATGCAAAAGATTTTATTTTTCTGACTTATGCCATTGTTCACCAATGAACTGCAGTCTCGCACTTACTGTACAAGTTAAATTGAAAATGGCTCGTGTCTCATTTCCCTCGCATGAGTATTTTCAAGTACTAATAAAATACGTACTAAGTGTGCCTTTGATAAATCAGTCCAATCAGAAAAGGTGTATATTCTAAGATTTAATTTAATCATTTTCTTCTGGAGCAATGGGCTACACCAAATGGAACAAGACAAACAAAGAATTGGCATGTGGTATATTAATATTCTGTTTTAAATTAAGTGCAAGCTTTCTTGTTGTTTCACATTCAGGTATTGTGTTTCCTTCTCTCAAAACGCTGTCCTCAAATTCAAAGTCCACATTTTCTTGCAAATATGCAAATATTTCTTGCTCTGCTTAATCTCAAATCTTCATTTCTGAACTCAGTATCAATGTTGTGCATTTAAATATCCTGCTTTCCAGTTCTTTGTGTTATTTATCCATTCCATCCATTTCCTATACTGATATTGTCCCGTCACACTCAACTATTGTCATAGATTTCTCTCTCTTTTTTAAAAAAAACAAACAAACTCATATTCACTATATCAGGATTAAACCGCTTTAATATAATTAACTGAGAATTTTCTGAGGTGATCCATGTTCATGATTGTGTAGCATCCCCTCTTCTTTAAACAACTGTGTCTAAATGTCTGTGAGGTGAGGAGACATCTTGCAGAAAAATGCAAAGCCTTTTCTGAAAGAGTCTAGATGGGAGCATCTGTTACCATAAAACCTCAATGTATTCTTAAGTATTGATGGAGCATCTCCAGATGTGTAAGCTGTCCATGCTATAGGCATTAATGCAACCCATCAGAGATGCAGGCTATTGACCTGTCCACTGATAACAAGCTGGATGGTTCCTTGACACTTTAGTTCACAGGACACGACGGTTTCCAAATAGAATTTCAAATTTTGATTCATCGGACCACAGAATAGAAAAAAACATTTTCAGTCAATTTTATGATGACCTTTGGCTCAAAGAATCCACAAGAATCGTGTGGCTTCTTTTTTGATTAACCCACCTTTAACTTGCACTGTTAAACTGTGTTTACAGAGGGTGATTTCTGGAACTGTTCCAGTTCTTTCAGTCACCAACCACAGCTGGTGACCATAGGTGAGGGTAGGAATGTGGATCGACCAGTTAAATCGAGAGCTTCGCCTTCTGACTCAGCTCCTTCTTCACCACAATGGACCGGCGCAGCGCCCGCATCTCGGACCCCACACCGATACATCTATCAACTTTTTGCTCCACCCCCCCCTCACTCGTGAACAAGACCCCGAGATACTTGAACTCCTCCACTTGGGGCAGGACCTCATCCCCGACCTGGAGTGAACACTCCACCCTTTTCTGGCTGAGGACCATGGTCTTGGATTTGGAAGTGCTGATTCTCATCCCAGCCACAAGAGTTCGAGGTCCCAGCTCCATGAAGCTAACAGAACCACATCATCTGCAAAAAGCAGAGACCTGATCCTGAGGAGGCTTCCCAGGGAGGCTGAGGAGAGTGATCACCAATGGAACATACCCCTCGGTCCCCCTTTTTGACCACCACCCCAGTCTGCCAGTCGGCGACGCTGAGGCAAGGAAAACATATGGGCTTATTAGATTTGCAATTCAATTAATTATTATTATTATCTTTTTTTTTTTTTTTTACTCTTGACATAGTGTCCCAACGTTGTCAGAATATTGGTAGAAAGAAATCCAGTCACTGAGGAAGTGAGATTAAGCCAGCCAAAACTGCCTCTATCCTTTTTTGTGGAGGTTACACAGTACATGTTAGATGCCTTTGTGTAAGTGTACGTGTGTGTAAGTGTGTGTGTGTTGTCTGTCTTTTAGTCTTTTTTTCCTTTATGAGCTCTCCTGAGTCATTTCAAATTCTGTTATTTATGATTGCCTCTCCCTCAATCTGCCGGTTAATGGCTGTGCACAGGACAAACTGATGCTGTAGCACTTTGGCTTCACATTGAGCTTCAGAATGATGTCACTGTGCCACAACCAGCCTCCCTGTAAAGGACACACTGTTCCTGATGGTTACGACGTGCACCACCAGAGTTCACAGCATAAAAGGCAGTGTGATGGTGTACACGAGAAGGAAATCTGTTGTCTGCTGATTTTAGGTTATATCACTTTTGGCTCATTTTTATATTCACAGAGTTTCTCTCTTTCTCTCTTAAATACTTTTTGAGCAAAGGCACATTTGTCTGGGTAAACAGAGACAAGCGGATCTCCATAGTTCATTATTCAACCTCTGGGAGGACAGCCAATGCTGGCTTAGCTTCTCACTCAAAGGCAGTGTAGCACCACTTTAGTAAAGCTCCACTCTGAAAAATGCTTGAATGTAAAGCAGTGAACTCTTCCAGAATAGCCACTCGAATTGGGTCACCTTGTGACAAACACCAGAGTGATCTCTTGTAAGCTGTCAGGAATTAGCAAAAGGTGCGTTTCAACTGTAGGAGCCTTTTTGAGGAATTCCTATATATATATATATATGTATATATATATATATATATATATATGCATGTATGTATACACACTCATATATATATATATATATATATGTATATATGTACATACATATCTTACAGGAAACCAAAATGTGTGTGAATATTTTACTGCTGAAAATGACCGTGGTACATTAGAGATTGTCTTTAATCTTTAGAGGGTAAGTTGGAGTGCTAAAAAATTTATGATCTGTTGAGTTTTCCCAGTTTTTTATTTCAGCCATTCTGCTCAGTCATCTCCCATTTAATATCCACACTAACTCCTACAATGTTTAACTTTAAATTGCACTGGTTCATCTGGAAAGATGCTGTGAGCTGTGAGACTCAGAAAAAAACTTGAAAGTGAATGAGGAGGGAGCACACACCAGACTGTTTTCTGAGACACAAATAGAAATACCCACAATGTTATAAAAAAAAGTGTAATGAGCTAATGTAACAAGAGTATACTTCCTGGTTAAACTGTTTGTACAGGCTACTGCAGCCAGCCCTGATATTCCAGCAAATAGAAACTTCAAACTTCCCACTGTATTAATCTATCTAATATATCCTGTTTTTCAGACCTCAGTGGAAATGCAAAAGACCCAGATCTGACTTTATCTTTTAACCTCTTGAAAAAAGCCCCAGAACATTTCAATTTTAAGTGCTTTTAAATCAAAATGTGCAGATAATTTGGCAGGTTTTGGGGTAAATTGTGATACTCCTGGGTAACTGCATTGTGAGGATATTACTGATACGAGGCTTTGCGTAATCATAGTGTGATTAGAATGAAAAACAGAGATTTATTGAACACAGCGTTTAACAGTTTACATTTCAATCTAAAAATATCAATGCCTCAAACACCAATGAATTAATATCATATTAATATCAATGTTGATTGGGGAAACATTTCAAGCTGATCTGCAAATTTGATTCAAGGTATGTAAATCTAAATATAAACAGCTTTTTGTTCTAGAGAATGAAGCCTAAAGACCCTGGTGATTCTCTGGTGCCAACATGAAATAAATGATCTTAGGCTTAAGGAAAGTGCCATTACAACTGGGAATTTTGTTTGAGCACCTGCTGAATGGATTATCATAAAACTGACATTTATTTCTCCTTTGAAGATGAATCCTAATGACTTTGGAGATCAGCTGTCTTCTCGTGCAATATTGTCACGTGAAAATAACTTAGCCGTAGTCTTTGCTACTCTTGCATATGCAAAAACAGTTTGAATTAACACAGAAATGAAAGGCAAACGTGAAACACATCTGTTGCACCATTTCCTGCACATCCTCCACCAATCTGTGTCTTTCTCCACCATCTTATTCCCCTTTACTCTTTTTCCACTTTTTCATCTTTACAGTCCTGTCTTCATTCTTCCTCATTTCACATGTTTTCCCTTTGTCAGCCCTCCCACGCTCTTCTCCACCTCTTAGAGCATCAAACCACGACCTAAGCCAACGTCTGAGAGGGGGAATCTATTAAGCTCAGTCGTGGAAATATGTCATGTGGGAGGGGATGTTGCAAAGTGATTTAGGAAGAAGTGAAGGTTGGAAAAGAGGAGAAATGGAAAATGGGGAGTCTCCTGCAGTTCCAAGGTGAAACAAGGTGCGTATAGGCATGGTGGTCACGTAGGGAGATCGGCTTTCAGTTTCCCTCTCTCTTGTTCACACACATACACACAAACTGTTGTTGAATTGTAAGAACTGACCTGAATGCCATCAGTCTCAGAGGTGATTGTGGAGCAGTAATGAGATTGGAGGGCTGCCCTGTTAGAGTTATACCAGCCTTTGCAGCACTGTAAATCGACCTGCTTACGCTGCAGTGGGAACTATAACATGACAACTAAACTCCCTCCATGTCTGGAAGAGAGAGACTCACTTCTCTCAATTAACTTGGAAAATCTTGATCCATCATCCTTCCAAGACAAGAAAAAAATATGCAAAACATTTTTAGAATATAATTCTCCTATAACATGTAGGTATGTAATATGAGGGATGCTGAACACTATTCTCATTTTTTTATTTGAATATTGGGGGTGTGGGGTTCACAATGAAGTTTAAAAAATTAAAGAGTAACTACAAATTACAGTCACCCCATGATTGTGTCTTGCAGTATGTGACATTGAAGAAAGTCATCTGTCCTAGATGTAAAAACTAAAAATATTTGTAAGATGTGTGAGGGGATGGTAGCGGCAATGATCTCTAGACGGTCGTACAGCAGGAGAGTCTTTAACCCAACATTTCTTACACTTCTTTCACTTTTCAATGTCACTCATTATTTGTTAAGATATGACATTAAAAATCAACTGTTGGCATATAAATGCTTCCCTGTGATGAAATAATATGCAAAGAAGGCCTTCCTGCAGTCTTTGAGCCTTTATTCTGACACTGTATTGTAGTGTTGTACATAACAGTAGCTGGTACATAAGCTGGAGGTTTTTTTAAGCTCCAGTCTGCAATGTTGTATGAGTAGTGTACATACATGTAAAACATGTAAATGAATATGGTTTTGTTCATCCTTTCACAGCTTCTAAGTGCTGCTGCTGCCAGAAACAGAAAAGTAAGTCAAGCTTTGATAAATGTGCTAGAAATTGTTGCTTTCAGTGCTGTTTGTCTTTGGTGGGGGTAAGTTGAATTATGTCAGTTATGCAGCCAGAATTAAAACAAATGGAAACAAGCTGGAAAAAAATGATGTCATGCACCTTTGTGAGAAATCCACATTTGAATACAAACCTGCTGAGAGTTGTGGAGTTTCAAATCAAGTGTTTACAGAGTTTCAGTAGCTGATCACACAAAATTAAGAATTTTTTCTTCATATTGTTGCTTGCATAATTTGACTAAAATATGCTAATAATAACCACCAAAAGGGTAGACATAGTCATGTTGCTGATGTTTCCACAGTAACCACAAGCTGTTGTTTCTAACCAGCTTTGTCAGTTTCTGAGATCAGACAAAACCTGCACACTTTGCAATGTGATTTTATGTTAACTATATCAGGATTCTCAATGTCCCTGTGGAATCTGCTGTGAGGAAGCCCTCTGGGTGTTATTGAACTGTAGTTGAAGCCAGCAGGGAGCACCAATTAGAGCATTGACTACTCTGTCAAATTAAATGTCAGAATTATTTGTGTAATATACTATAATAAATCCTTTAATTAGATGCTAGCGTTGTTAGTGTTGAATGAGATGCTGAAGTACATACTGTACATGCACAACAGAAGTTCAATTCAAGATTTACAGGATCTTTAAATCTTTGTTATGAAAGTTTAATTTAATGTGATACTTAAGTATTTAACTTAGCGCTGAATCGCACATACATTTACACATGAAATATTCTGAAGTTTAAATGTTAAGTGTTTGACTCTGCTGTCAGAGAGCACAGAGGAGGATGTGACTGTTTGACCTTCTAGCTGGAGGAGTGTTGTCTTCACTCTTCTCTGCAGCGCTGTCAGAAATAGAGCCTGCTGTTGTTCAGGGCCACACAGATGACAGAGCTGACACTAATGGCTGCCTTTGTAGGGCAAAAGGCCATTTCACAACACCATCAGGATAACTTACTTGGACAATTAGTTGCATGATATTATAAAGCCAATATTTGACATTTTAGCATTACTTGTGCGTAGGTTTTTCAGACATTCACGATGTGAAAAACGCATTAAAGGATTCATAGAATAGATTAAAAATAGTGTCAAAGCATGGTGACATTCTGACTCAAGTACTATCATTTTGACACTTAGGCATTTAAAAGTAAAGAAAGACAGACCACCCTTGAAAATACTTTTTCTAACACTGACAGGTAATGACATGCAAATATCAACTTTGTGAATCTACGTAATTTAATTTGACTCCTAAACTTACCAAGAGTTTGAGTTGCCACTCTAAACCAAAAGCTAATAAAACAAAGTGTGAACGACAAAAAGGAAATTGAAAACAAAGCCAAGGTATTAACCTGGTCTTGGAGTCAGGTGTCATTATTCATATTCATGAGACTTCCCATCATTTAGCTCTTCTGCCTCCTTGTCATCTGTCCACATGGAAACATGCCAGAATTTCATTAAAGCAGTTGCTGGAACAGAAAAAAGATGTGCCAAAGAATGCTTTGTACTCTGAGACCAAAAAGAATATTTTTTAATATTAGAAAACAAAGATATGTGCATATTTCTTAATCTTTTAATTGAACAAAATTACTGATTACTTCTGTAGGACAGCTATTAGATCCTAATGTCTGATGAGGAGGTCAGAGAAATGTATCACTACAGAAGGAAACAAAGATAGCAGGTGAGATGAGAAAATGCGTGGGGTGCTGCTGTCTGCATTTTGTCCCTTGCTGCCTCTGCAGCATTCTCGCTTGTCATGCCAATTAAGACCTTTAATCCCCCACGTCAGCTATGGGATTCCTCAGCTCATTTATTGCAGCTGCCTGAATGTCACAGGGCTGTGGGTGGACAACGTGACCATGGGATTCCTGTTAACCAAGGAAAATGACAATTGCATCCTGCTGCTTTTGCCAAGCAGAGAAGAGAACTGCATCAGAGCAGTGGTGGATGAGTCACCTGAAGAGACCACAGCTTAGCCCTCTAATGAAGCTCAGGTCTACTGGTGATAAATAACAAGGGCTGCCCCGAGTCTCTGGGGACATAAGGAGGAAGTGGAGGAGGTGAGACACTGGCTCACTTTTTAGACAAGCTGTACATAACATATGTTACACACCCACTTTTAGACAGACATTCATATTCTCTTTGTATCTTTCAGTAACATTTTATCGGTCACTTTCATCAACCTTGCTCTTGTTCTGACGTATCCCATCTGTTGCTTGATGTTTAAGGATTAGTATTCGTTTGTGGAAGCTGTCTGGAGTCTGTCTGGTTGCAGTACATTGAAGACCTATACACACAGTACATTTCTGTCCTCAAGATCATGGGCAGATAAATGTTTTTCTGAATCCATTCATTTTCTAAACCCACTTCATCCTGTTCAGGGTCATGGAGGGCTGGAGCCCATACCAGGCATCACTGAGCCCTGTGATGGACAGGTTACTAATCTATCAAGGGACCACACAGAGACACACATGCTCACACTTACTTCTAATGATAATTTGGTATGAAGATGGGAAATTTAACATCATAGTATAATATGCAAGTTTGTAAGTTGTGAAAGGAAAGCAGATTAAAGGAACATACGTGGGTGCAGGGAATTCCTGCAAACTACAAACAGAAAGACCCCAACTGGAACTGGAACTGGAACTAAGAATTTTCTTGCTAGAAAAAAAAAATCTAAACAAAAGAAACAACAACACACATCTGTATTGCCTCATCTCTGAATCAAGGAGACATCATGCTTTTTTATAATCTTGGGTTTTATATCCATTTCCATAAATTTTAGTAACACATCAGTCACTGACTGATTTGAGGGGAACTGATGGCAAATGGTAAATGATCCGCACTTATTTATTTAGCTTTGTCCAGGTTTTAAAAAGCATTTATTTCTCATGCATTTATTCTCACATATCCAGTCACCACTTCTTAATATTCTTATTTCCACTTCATTTCCAGTGTGTAGCACTTTGTTTCTATCATCATTTCCCAATGAGCACGTTAGAAGGCAACATCAGATACTTTGATTCTGAGGATCAATACATTCACCTTGCCTTTGGAGGTAAAGCTACTACCCATGGCTGCCCTGGGCTGTATATTTATACACATATATATATACATAAACTTATTAGATATCTATAGATATTAATGATATTAATATGTTATAATTATGTACCTTTACATCTTAACATGTATATATTTGATATATTTTATATCATATATTCTTTTATAACATATTGTATA
>JBAMYA010041832.1:0-15178 GCA_037176975.1 Arrhamphus sclerolepis | reverse complement strand
CACACACACACACACACACACACACACACACACACACACACACACACACACACACACACACACACACACACACATCACACAGTGCTAACTAAGTGCTCCTCTTCTTTTCTGTCGACCTGTTTACTCTAATTTCTATATACTTTGTTTATATAAACATCTGTCTTATGTTTGACACGTTTACTTCCATACACCACAACACACCACACATACATCACTATTCTCCACACACCACACCTTCACTGTCTGTCCTCTTAGTCTGTGCTGTCCTTTAATGTTTCTTTTTTTGGTGATTTTAGTCCTCTCTGACAGAATCAGGATTTCAGGTGTTAATAAAATATGTTAGATGAGACTGTCAAAGAGTGCTGGTGAAGAACACGTGCTCTCAATGCAGTGTCCAGTTATATCTTAACTCAAGACCAGTTCTACTGCCAATAATTCCCACTGGCTTGGCTGCTGCCTTCATGACACACATCTGGAAGCTGCACTTCTCACGAAGCCCCTTTAGTTTATGTTCAAATGTGACCAGTCAAGGGAACCCCCATCTTATGACGCGGTTAGTCCCGAAACAAAAGTCTCGCTCTCTGGAGTTCGTAGGTTTTGGATATATTATGTTTATTATAAATGGAGCTATAACAAAGTCTTGCACATCTCTTTTTATGAGCCTTTGTTAAGTCTCGTGAAACAATTAAGATTACTCCAAAAGCACAAGACAAAGAGATCCTTCCTGTTCAGGCTCAGTGACAAATCTCCATTTTTTCATTCAACTTCAAAGTCAACATTTATACTTGTGAAACCACCGTGGACTGTTTCTGTCTGCCTAACCATTCCTGGAAGTGTTAACCTTTTAAACAGCTGTACAGTCATCTTCACTCTCTCGGAGCATCAGGAAAAACTCTGGTAAAGCCGAGCCAACGCTCTATAACTGTCACATAGCCCGGAGACAGGTGTAGTTTTTGTTGCAGATTAAAAGTCCAAATCGGTAAGTCGTTTGAGCAGTGAGCCAAGAGAGGAGTGCGCGGAGGCCCGAGGCGCATGAAGGAAATGAGTGAAAGAGGGAATGAGGAGCAGAGAGAGAGCAGAGGAGAGGAAGACAAACCATACGGGTTTAAAAAAATAAAAAATGAAAATAAAGAGGGGAGGAAAAAACAGGCAGATTTGGGACTAGGTTTAGGGGGGGTGGGGGGTCGGAGAATAAAAAGAGAAAAAGAAAAAGATAAGGAACTATAAACTGAACAGAGAGGAGATAAAGCGGTTCCAGGAGGCTTTCAAGTCTTTTTGCTGTGTAATGCAAACATGAAGCATGAAGAGCAGCTGACGTCATAATCTAATGCAGACTTTCACAACGACGCACGAGCACGCACACCGCATGTGAAAAGATATACAATAAGATTAAGACTTGAATGAAGATCGTTTCCTGTTGCAAAAATTCCCTCGCACAAACACATTTAATTCAAACAAGCAATTCAAGCAGTTTGGAGTGCTCGGAGGGGAACGCAGTGGATGAAACTTCAGTTCGGTTCGAGACTGCCTACATTAGCGTTAGACTCTCGTCCCTGATGGAGACTCAAAAAGCCACCATTTGAAGTTGCATTATCAGGAATTAACTGCTGTTGTGGGTTTGGGAAGTCATACCCACAGGTCATGAATGCAATCAAACTGCATTCACATAGCTTTTATCAGTGTGAGATGCTTTGCGGGCGATGACAAATAAGATAATATGAAACTGCACATCAGCCTTGTCCTAACAGTGCAGCCCCTGTGGGGGCTACTTGGTATCCGTGACTCTCTTAGTCTCGTACAGCATCACACCTACAGACACTTTATCAGGGACTGACTGAGTGTGGACAATTGGCCCCTGGCTGTGGCTGTCAGGTCAGCCATGCTCTTGTTTGTGTTTGGTACATCTGTGTGCCTGTGTGTGTGTGTGTGTGTGTGTGTGTGTGTGTCAGTGTGGTGCTGACAACCACGCACACGGCTTTTGTTAGCAAAACAGAGGCATCGGGTTTTGAATTATTGATCAAGGGACTGAATACCATCTCAACAGTGTAAATTTAGCAAATGCATAGGGAGCAGAAACACGTTTATCTCTAGTCATGCGAAACACAGACCTTGCGACTATGTGAGTGTGTGTATGAGCTCTGAGAATGGTGAGGTGGTCAGGAAACACGTCTAAAAGAGCGGTGATGAAGAACAATGAAAGTTCTTGCACAAGAAAGAATATAAATATAGTCATTACTATTTTAAGGTTTCACCTATCATTATACATATTAGAAATCACCTGTTCTTTTCCAGGAACTAAAATAAGGTAAATACAGCCTCAGATGGATGAAAACATGATACATTACACCGTGAAATTCATAAATGAACCAAAAATGAAGCCAAAATCCAGAAGTACACCCCAGGATTCAATGGCTTTTAGAAATACTTTTAACAGCAATAGACTGAAGTAATCAGTTTCTTTTTGACATCATTGTGGAGGAATTTTCCTTCCAACGATGTTGTTTCAGTTCTTTGAGCTTTGCAAAATGTTGTTTGCACATAGCACATGTGTGCATAGTTTGCACATCACTCCTTTATCTGTGTGTTTGACTGTTAGCATGAGGCGTTTCTGCTGATATGTTTGATTTTAGTTTTCAGGAACGGTGCATGATAATCACACTTTAGGCTCATCTGTCCGAGGAACATTGTTCCAGAGGACTGTGGTTTGTTCAGATGAACTTTCCAAATCTGCCACATTATTTTTAGACAGAAATGGCTTTCTCCTGACAGCCCTTCCAGGCGAGCCAGTCTTGGTCAGTGTTGCTCTAATTGTGCTGTCATGAACTTTTGTTAACTGAGACATTTAGAATTTGAGATGAAGTCTTGTGTTTTTAGCCATTTAGTCAACATTTTCTCCAAGATGTAAAGGAAACCCAGTGCAGCGTATGCACGTGCTTCAGTTAACAGAAGTCTTACAATCCTGACACTATCTATGTCTGTAGATGATGATAAACCAAATTTCATACGTTTTACAGTTCATAATGAACCACACAAACAACTTCTGCAGTCAGCAGTCACCAACGCAGTATTGTAGACATAAACTGCCAGCAAATCAGAGACACACACACTGCTTAAATGCAGATCTACACAATGCTGAACCAGAACCAAACACACTATTAACATGCACAAGAGTTGTTGTTGATATTCTTTAAGTGGCTAACACTTTAATATAAGTCCTGACTTATTAGTTGAGAACAATAGGGTCTGGTAATCTGGTAATGCATTTTATCAGTTTTTAAAATTAGTATTTACCTGAATATCTGAAATGATGGCAATACATCTTTGTAGTCTCCTTTCCAACTCACCTTGTTACTACTTGGTCCTGCCTTCTCTCTGTCCTCCCGTCTCCTTATTACAACAGCACATGTAAAATTCACCATTATTCATGCAATAATGCTCAGTATTAAGCATATATAACAACCACAGAACAGGCCACATTATTAAGTCCTAAGATTCAACTCACTCTTTTTTGGCACCAAAATAGTGTCTCATGTCTTTTCCTTTCCTCTTGCTAATGTTGGCTCTGTAAATGAAATCTAACCTAAGTTCAATAAAGTAATCTACATTTGAACTAATACAACTGTAATTAATCAGCTTTCACTACGCGTGGATGTTAATTGTTCAACAACCCAAACAGATGAAACTCCTGCATACCTGAGTGAAAACTACAGCAAGGAGTTGCCTGTTTTAAAAGCTAATATCAAAAAGTCAAAAGCCTTTTTAAAACACCACACAACAGCCTATTAAAATTAAACAATATTATATAATAGTTTAATATAATACGACGTGTTACGCTAATACACAAATAACACGCAAACATCTGTATTATATTTCTCCTGTCAATTCAAATTAATGTTTCCAAAAGGGGGCAACTGTCAAACCTGGCAACGCAGCACACTTTAAACATTGTTTACAACTTGACCGCGGTGCACTTCTGCAGGTTACTAAAGCTCCGCACAAAGCTAACATTTAATAACATGTAAGCTAACATTCACATGATAGCATTTTACATTTAAACAGAAAGCCATAGAGCACATTAGCATTTGTCTTAAGTCTCCTGACACAATGTAATTCTGAAACTCTGAAAGTGAGAAACATCAGTGTAATAAACTAGTTAAATAGCTACTTACATTAATCTACAATTAGCTACCTCTGTGTTAACAAATGTGTGAAAACTCGAACACTTCTGCTTTTATGGAACTGGTCATATTGACTAATTATCATCAAGTCTTTTTGTTTATTAGCGCTTTGCAGTTACTTACTCTCAATAAGGTTTTGTTCTTGACATAACTGAATGAGAATCTGTGTACACAAGTATGTTTGTTGCATTCGTAAGGGTTTCTTGCATGCAAACACATCCAGCGAGTCCAAATGTGCAAATGTCAAGTCAGCACAGCGTTGTGTTCAGCACAGATGACTCAAATTTATCCCACTTTTAGACACTCTGAAGGGAAAAAGAATGAACTTCTAAGTTCCCTCTTTGTGAACTTGGAATTTTGAAGCAGCTACAATCTCTCCAACCTGGTCTGCTTCGAGATCTTTTACCAGCTGGATTTTTTGATCCACATCCCTGGTGCTTCACATTCTGTCTTTAGCAGTGACGACTGAAAATTGCAATTCAATTATGGCAACAGGGAGGCAGGTAACAAATCTAGCCACCTCTGTCCCTCGGCCGGCCTGAAATATTCTGTCCATAAAGGTTATGAACAGAGATGTGTGTTTTACACACTGTAAAAGACATTATCGCCTTATCAATTTACAAGCGGAGCTCTAATTACAGTGTGTGTGTGTGTGTGCGCATGTGCATGTTTTGCTCTCCAGGACACTCACAGATTTGCTGAAGCAGCAGGGAAGTGAGGCAAGCTCAGTAGAAAATGCCGTGACCAGTTCGCCCAGCGGAGGGAGAGCCAACGGCACCTCATCCAGGATGCTGCGCAGTAGGAGCGGTGAGTGTGGAAAGAGAGGGAGCACAACACACACACACACACACACACACACACAATCACACATGAAATGCAATGCAGTGGAAAGCTCTATCTATTGGTGTAAAAGTACATAAAAGTTCCTTAAAAAGTCACATATTTTTTTGTCCTTTCAAAGTCAATGCAAATTTCATTTCCGCACCGATAATATTTTGCATAAATACATAAAACGCATCTTTAGAGGGGCTCATAAAGCAGCTTCCACACAGCAGATTAGTGTCTCCACATTTTGCAACTGTTTCTTTTTGTCTCTATTTAAATATGCAGGGTCACACCAGTAATTAATTAACTTCATCCAGTTCTGCATCTATAATTAAGACTGAAAGATTCCAAGCATCAAGGAAAGTATTCAGCTAATTGGGCGAATTATCTCTGGGTAACCCTCATTACTAGCTCATTTATCCGGTACAAAGTTGCAGGGTTGTATTCTTCCCTTTGACACATTATACTTAGACTCAAATTGTTTTACCAGTCTGACACACTGTATAATCAGTCAACCTGAAAGAAAATGTTTGTACAAAAAGAGAAAAAGAGGACCAATGAAATTAGAATGTACAGACACGAGACTGCACGGTTATTCTAGTATTCTTATCACTTTTTCCGACATAATTAATTTCTCATTGCATGTATCAGAGAGAAAGACAAGTAATATTAGAATAATCTCAAGAGATTTGCAGAAAAGTAGTATTTATGAGGGGGAAAATGCAGGCAAGTATCCAAAAAAACAAAACAAAACAACAACAGAGGTGTAGAAGAAGCACCTGAGCTGGCCAGTGGTGCTGAGACAAGCACGGTGACATCACACCTCCTTACAACTAATGAAATCACACTTTCATACATACTTCACATCACAACTAAGACAAATCATTCTTTCCCTTTTTCACCATAAGGCACTGCACTGTAAATAATCTCACACAGACGCGAACACAAACATATACTGTTATTAGTATCTATATTATCCAGTCATCTCAGACCTCTAACTGGTTGAGGCAGACTCTCTGACTCTGGTTGTGCTGGAAGTTTTTTTGTTGTTGTTATTTTCTCTCCCTGTTAATTAGGCTTTTTCCTCTTCACTCTTGCTTCCTGCAGTCTGTTGGCTGCCTCTGCCATAACTCTGGACACGATTGGCATGAGCTGGATTTTTAAGTGGCTTCCAAATGGAACTGGACTGAACTGGACCATAACTGGACTGTGTTAAACTTGTTTGCTTTCTGCGTGAAGGGCCTTGAGATGACTGTTGCTGTGAACCTGTGGTATATGAAAAACAAAGAGAAATTAAAATGAAATTGAACTGAACGTGTAACCAGCTCAACGAGCTTTTGCAAAGCCAAACTAGAGCTCGAAGTAAAAACGAAAATCAAGACGAGTTTTAGCCGGACCACGGTCTTCCCTCAATCATCATGGGGAATGTCAGCGTGCTTTCGAACTTTGACAGTGACACGGAGAGTACCAGGGGAGCAGATTTGAGTGCCTTGAGTGGTCTCAAGACTAGAAAGGCGCTTTATAAGCGTGTTGTTGTCTAAGACACTGCAGAGTTAAAGGCTTTATTTAAAAGGAAGGTCTTAAGTCTGCCTCCTGGACCGAGGTTGGAGGTTGATTCCATAATAGAGGAGCCTGATAGCTAAAGGCTATGATACTAGTATCCTACTAGGACAGTATGGACTTGTGTATATATCAATATGTATCTAACTTTTTTTTTTTTATTGGATTCACTCATCCATTCATTATCTGAACCCACTTCATCGTGTTTGAGGCCCAGAGGCAGCTGGAGCCTGTCTCAGATGTCATTAGGTAAAAGGCAGAGCTGTTTCCTTATTGTTGAGTCTAATTACAGAATAATTTAAAGTATAACCACCACATAACATCCTCGCTGGCCTCTTTCTATGATTACTAATCCTGTTTTGTGTTGACATACTGGAAAGAATGGAAAAGGAAATGAGAACAGAAAAAAAAACTAATTTACAAGCATTAAGGGGGATTTTTGTCACATTTAAGAAACAGATATATTCAAGCTAATTTTGGTGTAAATTAGTTATTATTTGGAAATAGGGCATATGGAGACATTGAACAATAGATTTTTTTTCAGTAAGAACACATGCTTGATGCACGTGCAACACATGGACGATACACTCACACATGCACAGTTTAATTATTATGTTAATGTAGGCAGGACAAACCCCTACAGGCAAGCCCGCGCTTTTTCTATCTCAACACCTCATCAGAAACTGATCTATTAGTCAGTAGGTGGTAAAAATATATACAGCAGTGCAGCACAAACACACACTGACCCTGCAGTTCTCCATTAAGCGTAAATGTCATACCATACGTGTTGTCTTATGTGAGGAAATATCCAGAGTATCAAGAGAAAACATGAGCAAGCATAAGGAGAATGCAGAAAATCCACACAGAAGCAACCCAGCTGGGAATTTTTGCCATGAGTTCTCATTATATCGTAAGTAGAAAGCTTAAAAAGGCCTAGTATTATACAATTACTGGATTGGTCAAAAGTATCCTAGTTACAGGTTCGGACACTTAAGAACTATGACAAAATGTACAGTAAGACCACAAAATGATACCAATAATGCTGGTGATTCTGGGACTCCTTTCTACGTCACTTGCAGCTAAAGTTTCCTACAAGAAATAATATGTTGATTTCATCAGCATTTAACACATTTTTGTGATTACTGCTTACCTGGACGAGCGTGTCCATTCCCAGATAGCAGAGCCTGTTTTGGCCCTTCATGGCACACATCTTGAATTTTCTATGACCTCCATTTGGCCTTGATTGGGGGGGGCTGACTCCGAATGAGTGTGACTGCCTTAACTCAACCCCATATCTACCACATGTGGCCCATCTGCATTTCTTTTCGCCTCTGGCCTTCCCTACACTCGCTCTGTATCCCATTTCAAAGTTGGTTTGTTGTATTCGGGCCGCATCTGGCCCACACAGCCACAATTCAAGTTTGGCTCAGCTCATTACCTTTGGGCCATGTCTGGCCCACATAACACTTGCCAGTCTTGTAATTGAGCCTTTTGAGTCAAAAGAACCCACAATTAAACCCAAACGCATCTGCTTTTTGTCGTAGCTAATGTAAATGAGTATTAGAGCAAAAATCAGACTGCTGGGTTACTGATGTTATTCGGTCAGTCTTTGTGAATCTTCTCTACTCTATTGCTTTAGTATAAAAGCACATTTAGCTTTTAGGTTGTGACTAGTTTTCAGGAACAGCTGGCTGTATATAGTGCCAAGCAGAGCAGTATTTTAGCAGGTGATATGTTTGAAAATTTGGATCCCAGAAGCTAAAGATGCTCTAACAAACTGTTAGGAACCAAACTATTTCACTGTGAGATTAAAGGTTATAAATGTTAAAGAAAAAAAAATCCCAAGTGTTTGAAGCCACATCCTCCAAAATTTGCATTCCTGGAGACAGGAGGCAAATATTTGGTCTGAAAGCCTCCAACAAGCATGACTCACTGCAGAAAGAAAGCTTCAAGCAAAAAAGCAATGACCTATTTATCAAAGATAACTGCAAAAGTAGTGTGACCCACTAAGAAATAACTCTTTCACCTTTTCCTCTCACATCTTTTTTTTTTTTTTAATCTCCCCGGCTGTCAGAAGAGCTTCTTTGATTGCTTGTCTTCTCTAAAAGGTTACCCTACACACCGAACTTTTCCCTTAGGTCGTGAGAGGCAAAAAAAAAAAGACTTATTCTCCTAAATGAATTATCTTAGTGAGAATCTGTGTTCCCCTTTTCATGCTGTGTTGCTTATTTTGGCTAAAGGCTCTTTTACAACTCTGAAAATTGCCAATGACAGATAATAATGCACGTAGACGCGGTTGCTGTTTATTTGCTGTGAATTTGCTGCAGTAACTGATTCACATCCGATCTCGCTGTTGACAGACTCCGTACGTGCTCTGCCATCGCTCTTTGTCTCAGCACTTATTTGCGCCGTCGCTCTCTCACTCAGAGATATGCAAGGATGTTTCTTATTTCATCTTGCTGATGACAGACACTGTGCAAAGAACTATCTCCTTCTTTGCCCGCGGCACTCACGCTTATAACACACACGTCACACAGAAACGGTATTTCATGGTCATGAGCGCTCACAATAGCACACCAGTTCAAACCACAGGCAGATGATGTGTGTATGTGTGTGTGTGTGTTACAGAAAGGGAAACAAGCATAAATCCTCATGCATCTAAAATTCCTTTAATTCCTCCTAAAGACTTTAACGCCTCTGAGGTTTCTAATTTGACAACAAATCTCTGTCTAAATGTCTTTCATGTTGGTGCAGCGTCATTAGTGCTTCTGCTCGCTCAAAACTAAACTAACAATAGGATGATGGATGGATGCAGAGCCTCAGTTTAAAAATATCAGGTACACAATTAATGTGTGATTGCTAGGGTCTTGGAAAAAATATAGATCCCCTTTTTTTCAACACTAAAAAAAAAAAATCCAAAGGAAAATAAACATGACTCATTAATAATTAATGCTGAATTATTCACATTACTCCTGGCTCCTTCTGAGCATTCACAGCATGAGGTGATAGTTCAACAAACAAACAATAGCTCAATGGACTCTAATATGGAAACAGCTTATTATAGTTTTCTTTCTCATTTTTGAGTCAAAATGTTCTCAGACTTGGATGTTATATGCTGTCTGGCTTTGAAACATTAGCAGATTATACTTTTAGGATACGGATCCAGTAGCTTACAAGCTCTGCGTCAACATCTTTGTCGTCTTCCTCTGAAACCTTAGAGTTTTTTGGTGCAATGAAGTAATCAATGCTGTTTACTTCACCTGGCGCTTCATTTGAATGTGTTTTAAATATCGTAGCTATACAGTCATCATGCCATTTAATTACATTAGGTCAAGGTACCAGTACAGATACGTAGACTTACTCTACTACAGGTGCTGTATGAAAAATACCATTCAAAAATAAAATATTAAAAGCAACATGTAGCAGCTAACTGCTAACAATTAGTGCCTAGAGAGCTATATTCCAGTAGCTGTAGAGTCTATAGACCTTAGTTAGTATGTTACAATAAGTACAAAAAGACGATACGAGTTTGCTAAATAAAGCATTTCTCTGTAACACTAGCATGGCAGTGTGTCTTAACCAATAACAGGACCTGTGTAAAAACTAATCCTATGGACAAACAAGACCAAAGTCACAATGTCTGACCATAATCCACGGTGTTGTGTTTAGCAAAAAAACACAAACAGCGTGGCTCAACTGTAAGGCATGGTGGTGGAGGGATAATGATTTGGGTTTGTTTTGCACCACAGGGTCTGGTAGAATGGTTGAACTGTTAAGGTGCGATAAGATATAGGCTGATGAAATCATACAAAATAAAAATTGGAGTTGTACTTAGTTGTAATTTCATACACAAATTCTGCTTACTTTTGTTAAATATATATATTCTTTGCAGTGCATATATATAATTGTTTTTCCTTTATATTTTTTATCAATGCAAAATTTATGCATTTTATTCATGAATTGATATATCTCTTTTCCTAGTTATTCTGTTTATTCTGATGTAACAATACAGATCTCCCCACTGTGGGATGATTAAAATCTTGTCATATCTTAAATTTAAAAAAAAAAAAAAAAAAGAAACAGTGTAATATGCCATGTGTTATTGTTCATCTGAGGTTGTATTTACATAATTTTACAGCCTAGTATGGATCAGATTTCTTTTTTTAAATAATGTGAATTTAAATATGTTTCCATCTTCCCCAACAAACACAGTAACAGACGTGATTGTGTTTTTGATGCTTATTTCATTGTGACAGCTTTTGCGAATGTGCAGCCACATGCACAAACACCACTTGTCCAAGGCAAAATTGAAGTAAAAAGCACATTCAGACTATTTTTTCAGGCACTAACAAAAAAAAAAAGAGGAAAAAACATACACTGTAAAACATGTAAAACGAGAGCACTAAACTCTGTCTCTCTCAAGTGACCTCATAAACCATATTTTTGGAATATCTGTGTGTCAATGTGAACATCAGTGAGTGCTGCATGTTTGCTCATACATCCCTGGGGCACACATCAAGTGCACTGGGTGCATCAGTGGACTTCATTAATGCTAAAAGCCAGGGCTTTCTCTCTCTCTCTCTCTCTCTCTCCCTCTCTTACTTGTAGTTTGTTCCCTTGTTCATTAACCTCAGTTCATTTAACATGTGACTGGGCAGCCATCAGGGATGGAACCACCATCTCACCCGAAGTCAGAAGCCTCAAAGCAAACGGGCAGTGCTTTACAACTCAACTTAATCCAGCATTTATATGATATTTCTGTGACGCGCAGTTAGAAAGAGTGACCAAGCTCTTCTCCCACCAGTCGGCATCATCTGTTCAAATGTCCGTTTGGGTCAAACAACGGTCATTAGAGGGAAGAGGAAGGGGAAGGGAGAATGTTCTTGTGTTCCATGACATAACGGAAAAAATGATCACTTCAACAAATCAGCAGCCATTTTTATTGTAAAGTGAACCTGGAGTTTAATCTCAAGCAACTGGTGACAGCCCACCAACTTTGCCCTCGGTTTGGTTTGATGTCTTATAGCCCACTTGCATTTGGAAAGTTACCATTGTTACCATTAGCGCTGCCATTAATGCAACTACATTGTCATTTCAATGTTTTGACTATGCCAAATCTCATTCTACATGACTTAAACTGTAACCTCACAGACAAAGAGTCTGTGTGTGTGTGTGTGTGTGCGTGCGTGTGTTTGACTGGTCCACATAAGGTGATGAGTTCCAGATCTGTCTCCTACTGAAAATGTTTGATGTATAATGAAGTGGAGAATCAGTCAAAGATGGTCACGTACTGTCAAGGAGATTCAATCTTTTAATTTCCAAGAATGATCTCAATCCTCCCCCTAAAACTGCAGTTGTTTTTATCCTCAATTCCCAGCCAGATATCCAAAAAAAGGTCTTTATAATGTCCACAAGTGCTAAAAAGGAAAAAGGAAGTGGAGTCTTCAACAACCAGGGAACAAACATGACAGACCAGCCAGCACGCAGGAAAAGACAAGGTGTTATTTACAGACTAAGCTGACGAGACGCAGGTGAAACAGTCAGGGTTGACGAGACCAGGGAAGTCAAGCAGACAATAACAAGACAAAGACAAACCTTCAAAGCAAAACAGGAAGTAGTGTTAACAAAAACAGAAAAGGATATAGGCATGAAAAGAAGACAAGACGTTACACCAAAACCAATTAAACACCCAAATACTGACAGTAAAGGCTTCGGCGAGGAGGCAACAGACTGAATAAATTGGTTAAACTGTTGTTGTTGATGTTCGAACATTTCCTTTAGCTCCCCTTTAGCAAGGAGGGCTAATTGTCAGTGATGCCATACTGAAGGCCAGGGCTCTTCAACTCCTGTCCGCTGTCCTGCATGCCAAAACCCACCAGTCTGTTAATGACCCGTGCATTTAAATCAGATGTGTTGAAGGCAGGTAACACCTAAAACACGCAGGGCTGGAGTTGAAGAGCCCTGATGTTGGCCAGGAGCCATGAGGATGGGGAGGGAGTAACCATGCCCCTCCCTCCCGTCCAGTTGCTTCATAAACTATACAAAGGTGTTTAAATTTTCCTTCTGCCTACAGTTGCAAATAACAGGATGTGTCCAGGATTCAGGGTAAGACTAAAAGCTGTTGACAAGCGTAAGAGGCCGTGGTGTCTCTGTGTTGTCAGTCAACATCTTATATTTCACTGGACAATATTATATATATTATATTCCAGGACAGGCTTCATTCTCTCTCTATGCTCTGATGTTTTGTTTTGCTTTTAAACATTTGTTGCCCTAAGAGAGACGGCTGGTGTTTCAGTGTCCACGCATGGAGCCGCTAGCGGTTCGAAGTGGATGAATCTCTAAATCTGATCATGACTTAGAGCCAGAGTTTTCAGTGTCATTAGTACCAGGGGTCAAATGTATGGAAGTACATTTTAGTCAAAAAGGCAAAAAGAAAAAACTGAAACACCGACTGTGAGCGAAAACTGACTTTGAGAGCAATTTGATTCCATCCAGTCGTAGTTTTGTTCTATCAAAACGGCTTTTTTTTTCCTTTTTTTTTAAAAATTTGTGCTCCATCCACGTGAAATTAACAAATGATTGCAGAAAGAAACTGTGCATGTGAATCTGTGCTTCCATACACATGTGATACAACATAATATGTTGTTTGTTGTGCTAGTTTTTGAAAAACAAACAAACAAAAGAACACTGTAAATACCACTGACTCTTTCTGTCCATCTCTTACCAGAACAATACCATCTGAATAACTCGGCCTACGGGGTGTTTGGACAAGGACTTCCGCATCCACAGAGTAACCACAGCACAATGGGACTGAACAAGTATACTTCCCTCAAAGCTGTAGGTAAGTCGCACACCCTCACGATGATGATGACTCCAGCTGACACAGTAACCTTTAGAGTGGTGTAGGTTCGCAGTACAGGACCTGCCACATGACGAAGGTGTCTTCGCCTCCCGACAAACAGAGACATGATCTTACAGCTCAGCGTCTGTCTGTGTCTGAGACTGCGGCAGGACTGCTTATGTAAACTGTACTTCACTATTCACTCTCATCCTGCATGCAAGTGTTAGTTAAAGTACTAAAACCTTTTGCTACTGTTTTTTCTTTCTTTACTTATCAACAAAGCTGCATATGTTATTGCCAAGAACAGAAAAATCTTTCCCTTTTTAATGTAATATTAAGAACTCTTGGGTAATAAGAAATACCCCGAGGTAAGATCACAATGTCTGTGTACTGATTATTATACTATTCTCTGTCATACGGTAACGACCACATTATTTAGTATTCTGTAAGTAAAATGAGTTTTAACTCTACAGTTAATATTTCAGCTCCCGACTTGCAAACAAATTCATTAATCAGCTTGAAATTACTTTTAAAATGTGCAATTTTGATCACTATTTCCAGATGTGCATGTTTTGCTTTGTTTTGTTTTGTTTTTTTAAAAGAGATTCACGATAACTGCTGCAGTCTGGAAAGGAGGCTCTGGTACTGTAACGACTGATTCATAGAGGGAAGGTCCCGTACACATGCTTTTCTGACCTCCAATAGAGCTTTGAACACTGTACTGAAATGTAGCCAATCCCAGTAATGCCATTTAAACACAACAAACTACTACAAGATATGCTATTGGCTGGTTGGTAGGCCAGCCAATAGCATATGAATGAATGAATTCTGACTTTAGACGTCTTTGTTTGAGGTGGTGTTGCATTTAACGCCCAATGGAAAACTTACAGAAATACAGAAAGCAACTTCGGAAAACAACAAGCAATTCTACTCGTTATTCATGAAAAAAATTTTTTAATCATTCTAAAGTAATTACAAACTGTTTTTATGATGGGTTTGAAGCTAATGTTGACCCTGGATGAGACAAAAATGATCGAAAATAACCATCTGATGCCCACTTTGCCCCTCCTGACGAACTGTTCACATTTATTTTTGTCTTAATTTGGGCTGTAAAACAAAGAAATAATAACTAATCAGAGCAAAGCATCACTGCTATGATACCAAACATATGAGCAACTAAGCTATGTTAAAATAAATTGCTATTATAAGCCTCTGATGGGATTCAAAAATGTCATTTCGCTCACTTGATAGTGTAGATAAGTTTATATGTTTAAATAAAGTGTATAAAAAGGACAGTTTGTGCAGGAATCTCCATCCAGTCGCTGTCACCTTGTTTTAATTCTATATGAATTTACTCCTGATTTACACGAACTGTTGTCAGTAGACACAACAGGGCCTCTGCTTCCATGTAACACGATTGACACAGATTATTAAGTTAAAACAGACATGTGTTAGAGGCAGAGGTCATGAAGTCTCCTCCTCCTGCATCTGCTGAACGGGGTTTGAACATCACCAGTCGACTTGCACAAATCTATGATGGCAGCAACTGGGAACAGTCCTTACTATGGGAAAGAAAGAAAGTAGGTGAAACAAAACAGTAACTTTAAAAAAAAGATGGCTGGTGTTCTCATAATGTCTGACAAAAATGATGGAAGCACATACAGGACAAGGTTACCAGCAATGCAGTCAGGAAGCTAGCGGCAAAGACCTCAGTGCTTAGTTTATTTAAATAATTCCCTGTGACATTCACGCTTTCTCATCACACACACACACA
>JBAMYA010041831.1:0-15180 GCA_037176975.1 Arrhamphus sclerolepis | reverse complement strand
TTTATTCAAACAAACATCAACAGGTTACCCTACATTTAGTTGCTGCTTTCTAAATACAGTAACATACTGCACATTAATCTGCAGAAATAACAAAAGCCATATTTTAGTGGTTTTAATGATATTGTTTGTTGTTTTTCGTTGCTCTGAGCAATATATACCATTTTTGTTGTGCCCATGTTTTGTTTTGTTTTTAACCATGCAATGGCTTAATGTTTATTAAGGCTGCCATGTCGGACCACCCAGGAGAATGTGAATGGATCATTATTTGATGCACCTGTTTTCAAAACGTGAGAGAGGAGGTGAGCTGGGAAAGACCCACTACCGCTGGTTCAATCAGAAAACTGACAGGTTCGTCTTACACAAGGTAACAGTTCTTTTTTCTTTATTCTTTCTTTCTTTTTTTTTCACTGGTTTGCGTGACTTATTGATGTCAGGCCGTTGTCTGGCTGGTTGAAAAGATAAAGCACAATGGGAACGGCTGCTGATACGCGCTAAATTAAAGAGTTTGCAAAAGTTAGCTTCAGGTAGAGTTAGTCCAAGTTCCACTTCAGTGGTTGATTTGTATAAGCACAGTGTGAAAGCTAACACATGGTAATGTTAGCTGAAGGAATTTTTATATATTAGCTTTAGCTGACACACAAGCAGCTCCAGCTGTGCAGCTGCAGTGGACTCAGAGCACAACAGCATCCTTTCTGACCACTACCCAGACCTTCAGCTCAGGCTCATTTAGTCTTCGTGAACGACTGACCTGAACCGATGAGAATGTTTAGGCGCCACCTCATGTATCAAATGCATGAGGTGGCGCCTAAACATTTTCATTCACACAGTAAAGAGACAGTCTTGTTTATGTGGCAAAAAACCACGATAATATTTGTTTCAAATGAACATGCTGATTACATTAGCCTACACTTGCTGTGCTGGGCACACCGTCCATTTATACCCCTCAAGGCTTTTTAATTTTTTTTATTTTTTTTTAGAGAATCCCTGGAGTATGATGAAGGAAAGCTGATCAAGTAGTTTTATATGTCGGGATATTGAAGCTCAGTTGCAGTTTCAGTGCTTTCAAAACGAAAGTTGTATCGGTCATTAATATTGAGTCTTTGTAATTTAGGAACAGATTTCAATATCCTTTGAGTTAAAATGTGCAGTAAACTTGGATGCTCGGAAATTCATCATTATGCCGTGACTTTAGACTTGCACGAGTGGTTCTTTCTTGCCACTATGGCGCTGTAAACAAGGCCACGTGGGGTCTGGAGCTGTGTGGTTGGGGGTCTCCCATCCATAACTGCTAGTTGTTACAAAGCGTGACTGCTGTGTGTAGCTCTGTAAACTTCTGCTTTCTGTGCCCCAGTCTTTTGAGCTCCATTTTGGTATTGTTTTTTTTTTTTCCCATTGACGTTATTTAACTAATCTTGAACTGAAGGATCACTATCAACGGCCAAGCGGAGGAAAACCTATTATGAGGAGAGGTTTCATTAAGCCGGTACAGTACCTCAAATCATCACAGCATACCTACATGTATGTCCTTATTCTCACATCATTGCAAAAGTTGCTGGAGAAACCAGGTGTACTTAAGAAAGTCAAAGAAACCTCATCAGCTGGGCAGTATTTGTCATACTGTGATGGCTCCCTACTACCAGGAAAATCAGCTTCTGTCAGAAATTTTCAATAGTCCCCTATACATCAGATGCAGTTACTGGTAGTTTTGAGATGTTGATGAAATGCAGACCAATGGCAGTGGAGAGAATTGTGGTGTAAACCACAGTTATGTGTTTTCTGACCATCTCTCTTACTTCCATCTTATCACAGGTTTTCTTCCTGATATCCTGCATGACCTCTTTGAAGGCGTGGTTCCTGTGGAGTTGGCACACTGTTTGAATGGTAAGATTGCAAATAAATATTTCACTCTGGAAGACCTGAATAGGGCAATCCCCTCTTCCTTTTCAACATTCTGATAAGGTTGACTGCGCTCGTGGAACAATTAGTGGGAATGGACACATCACACTCTGCTTAGATTGCTACCATTGGCTCCAAAGTACCAGAAGGGGACAAAATATGGGAGGTGCTAATGGAATTAAGGATGTAGTTGGGCTTGCTGTGTCTCAGGCCTTCACAGATGACACCATTCAGTACATGGCTTGGAAAGTTTCAGGTCATAGGCAGCTGCTTTAGGAAGTCTTCCCCAACTTAAGATTGTGACCAGAGCATTATTACATTGAGCACTATCCTCGTCTCATAAGGTGCTTTGGTCCTGTAGTGCGTCTTTGGACAATGAGATTTGAGGGGAAACACAAAGTTTTCAAGAAAATAGCTTGCGATACCCATAACTACAAGAATCTGTTGAAAGCTTTGACAGAGAGACACCAGGACATGATGGCATTCCATCTGTCCTCACCAAGACTTTTTAAGCCACTGGTATAGACGTCAAAAGTGGAGTCTGTCTTTGAGTCATTGCCAGCTGATACACATGCAGTAATATCTAGCATAACAGATAGTAGCACAAAAAGGGCAATCATTCAAGGCGCAGTGTTTGCGGTTGGCGTGTTTGTTTGTACTGGGTCATATGGTGCCTTGCCTGTGTTCAAGGAGATCAAAAACATTTTACCTATCCAAGGTGATGTCTTCTTTCTACTGAAAGACCAGAATACCTGGTATGTCGAACATTTGCGGTCACATGAGCTAACAGATCATGCATCCAAGAACCATAGAGTGAAAACTCTGAGTCGGCTAACTGACCAAAGCCTCTGCCTACAAAGTTTATAGCAGGCTTATTCTCTCATCCAGACATTATTTTCCAGTGACCGAGTGAAAGAGCAGCAGCGCACCAAGCAGCCATCGAAGCCGTTTTCCTACAGTGGCCTGGCAAGTTCTGAAATCCATGTGGTCCGTTCTCTTTATTAAGCAGTCTGCTGTTTGTTGTGACAGGTCAAGGAGGCGGGCACTATTCAGAGAAAAAAACTCAATGAAATAGTATATTTATGAAAAATGGCAGAAATTGAGAAAATAATCCTAAACTGTCATCAGGATTTCTATGATTTATTTTTGTTGCAGATTTGATGTAATATATGAATATTCAAGATTTTCTTCTAGTTATTTTTCCTTGTATGCTTATATTTTAATTTCAGAATATTTAGTCTTGTATTTGTGCCTAAAAATCTGAGATTTTGTGAGAACAAAGTTTCTATATTTAATATTTTGAAGATTCTGACAGTAAAATAAAGTAAATAAATAAATTAATAAATAAATTGGCCCCAAACAACGTTAATATTCTCCTGATATCAAAAAGTCACATCTGTAAGGAAAAAAAACAACAACTCTGACCTTAAATTCTGACTTTAAAACAAAGAGTTACCAGAAAATTCTTTGACATTATTAGTTGTTTTGTTTTTTCTCAATAATTTATAACCTTAATCTCAAAGGATGTCCAAGGTCTCTGTTCTCGTATATTTGTCAGTTTTATTACTTCTTTTTTCCCCTCTCTACTACCCTAAACTGTATTGTGTCTAGAAACAAGCTGAAATCTGAGTTTGGACATTGAGAAATGACTTAAAGCAGTACATTGATAGAAGTAGTTAGAGATTAATTCAATAATTAGATAATTGTTGCAGCTCTAAAATGTGATTTGACTACATTGTAATAGTGGAGAAACTGTGGATGTACTGATGTGTGTGTGCTTTGTTTCATGTATAAATGGCTGTGACTGATGATCTAAAACTAAGGCTCATACTTGGTGATGACAACGCTCTCGTCCTGAGACTGCAGACACCTCATATTTGAGGTGGGACCTGACGTATGACTTTCTCCTCCAGTTTGAAGATGCAGAGTTTGACAATGCTGTGTGCAACTTGGAGGACCTTCCACCATCCAAGGCAGCTTTAAGATGGTTAGATTGGTTTTGTCAGACCGGAGTTAAACCAGCACTGATGACGCCGTGTCACTATCTGACAACAGATTCACCAGAGCAGCAGAGGTGGCCAGCATTCTTTCCTGTTCCAGACTTCTCATACGAGGTGGAGCACACTCTGAGAGAAGGCAACTGTGCATTTGAGACATTGACCAGAGATCAAAAACACAATGTCCTGGATGTAATGGCTGCTGAAATGTACAAGCTTAAAGCATATCCTTGCTCACAACAGCCTGTGCTTCAAGATGGGCAACTATAGAAACAAACTGAGCAGGGCTGACACAAAGGATGTGGCTGTGAATTCAGGCATAGCAGGACCAGTCCAGAGGGGCAGCATGAAAAGACCCAGAGGAGGGAAATCAACTTCCGTCTGAATTATCCCCATGAAGAAATTAAGGAAACACTGGAGAGCCAGAGACACGAGATGGTGGAGCAGTTCAAGAGGTCATCAGTCGAAAGAGACGTAGTTCTCATCCATCAATATGTGAAACACACCTTTGCACTCCGACGTGAAGATAGAGACTACAACTCTTCCCATTCATGAACTAAAACACAGATACCCTGCACTCCTTTGTGAAGCCCAAGTGAGTAAAAACTAAAACATGGCACTTAATTTGACGCTCATTGTCAAAGTAATTATATATTTTTTGTTTATGACATGCCCATTTGTCTTTTAAAATAAATCCAATTTTACTTTAAGCTTGCACTACTTTTGATTTCCAAATAGCTCTACAGTGAATTCCACTGGATCACCAATCAAAATCTGCCATTTACCTGCTTTGCTGCACTTGACAAACGTATACCTCTGCTGCTGAAGCTCTACAAAGAGAGGAGGACTTGAGGTTATGGTGAGAAGATGGAAGCGGTGTACATGTAGTGCAGCTAGAGCATCTCTGCCTGGCCGACCCCTCTACCTGAAGGAGGATCCAGGTATTCCTGTGTTCTGTTTTATCCACTAAGTTAACATTCCAGCTCTTGAGGTTCGGTTTACAGTACCGCTTAAGTTTTATACACACATTTGCTAAATGGTTTTCTTTTTTTGACTGTTAACATTATATGTAGATTCTCACTGAAGGGACCAAAACTGTGAATGAACACATGGAATTATGTAGCAAACAAAATACTGTAAATTACCTCCGTTAATGTTTTACACACATTTACTAACAGAGGCTCCATCTCTGTGTAGTAAATTTGATAGTTATTATAAATTGTGTCTGTGCACTTTCAAACTCCAAAATGTACATAACTTTTTTGAACTGTGCTTGTGATGAGGCACTAATGCATATAATATATACGTGGTAGTCAGCTTTATGTCCACTGCAGAGATGCAAACAGCAGCTCATCACCACACTGTTTTGAATGTTGAGATGGTTCAGCTACCTAAAACATTTTTTCTTTTTTTTTAATATTGCTTTAATTTGCATTAAAATGTAACAATGCATTATTTTTCATAACTAGCCATTAATCTAAAATCTGGTTTGTATAATTAATGGCATATTCTCTTTTCAGGACGAGTCGGAGGCAGCCCAGGAGGAAGCGGTGGCTTCAGTGGCACTGGCCAATGAGAAGGAGCCTTCTGCAGTTCCCTTTGAGACCCCCCATGTCTCGATCCTCCTCCAGGCTCAGGTTGTAGGTCTCACAGATCATGGACTGATTCGCTGATGACATTATTTGGACTGATGATTTGAGCTACCCTGCAAACGCATCCAGGTTGTCCGCTTGGATCTTGATGATGGCAGGAAGCTGCAAGCCTTAAAGAGAAGAGCTGGAAGTGGCAGGTTTTATTGTTGAAGAGCAGCTGCGCTGACCACCATAAACAGTTTCAAGTTCAGATTTGTTAAACCAAGCAGATTCTATGCGAACTGCAGAAGTTCTGTTTCAGGTTTTCTACAAATTGTTTGTGACATATTCACGCTTTGTGTGTTAGACATAAAAATAACCGTATTCTAACAGGTTCTGCATCATGACCTTTGAGTCAACATCTTTAATCTGAACATGGTAACTGCTGAAACATTTGATTAATCCAAACTTATTCCTGTGCAGTAGCTGAGCAAGAGTCAAGATCACTGGAATCTGTTTCAGGACACCTTTAAACTGTTGAGGTTGATTATAAACTCAGCCACAAGTCAATAAATAATTTGTAAATGTGATTAAGAGTGTGGTTGGGCACATTTTCTGGCAATATACAATATCATTGACTGCTAATTGAACTTGAATAGTTTAAGGCAATTAGTTTCCTCAGATTAACTGAGTTTCTAAACGTTGTGACAACTACAATGTTGTTATTTAATTTAGAGGAATATCCTGAACTAAATTGGACCTTCGTTAAATAACTTTTACCACCTAACTTTGTCTGGCTCAATGCAGACGGGTACAAAAAACGCATTTTAAATAATTAAAAGTACTAATAGGTCTGGTTTTTGTAAATTTATTTTTGATTGTGTTGTCTGTCAATCCCCTTGTGTGTTAATGGTCTGATCAGCTGTGATATGTAGCCCTCTTGTGTCATGTGTCAGCTCAGTTTATCTTTAGTTTGTTCAGTTGTGCTCATTTTTCATGTTAAATGCTTCAGTTTAGTTTGATTTTATTGACCTCTTTTATGGGCCCAGTTCATTCTAGTTTGTTCAAACTTGATTTTGTTATGTTGTTGTTGTTTTTTTAATTTCCTGACATTCCTTTGTGCCAGCGTGCTCGCTCCCTCACATCTCTATCTTCAGGTTGTTTTACGTTTGGTTTTATTAGCTCGGTCCTGTCTCTCTGTATCCGTAATTCATAATCTGGGTTTTGTAATCTGTAATTATTTTATGTCATATTTTTAGGTTTCAGTCAGGGTTAAGGTCAGTGAGCCAAATGTGAGTCTGGTGACCTGCTTCTGTATCATTTTAAAGTAAAACACTTAAAATCATTGATATTACATGTGCAAAGGTAGAATTATTACAGAAAGTGTCGTGGTTAAAATCAGAAGAGACAAAATGCAGGAAAACAGAAAAAGACATCTACACATTCTTTCATGAAATCGTCAACAACAAAATTTCAATCCTGTTATAAAAGAGGCTAAAAGCTGATTTATCTGAACACAGGAGGAGATGGTTCATAACCTAGAACCCCAGAGCTAGAAACAGACGAGCTGAAGATGATCAATACGGCACACTGATCAGGAACTTTTCTATACCGACCCGCGAGGCTCGGGTCCCTCGAGGCTCAGGTCCCCCGAGGCCCGGGTCCCCCGAGGCCCGGGTCCCCCGAGGCTCGGGTCCCCCGAGGCCCGGGTCCCTCGAGGTCCGGGTCCCCCGAGGCCCGGGTCCCCCGAGGCCCGGGTCCCTCGAGGCCCGGGTCCCCCGAGGCCCGGGTCCCTCGAGGCTCAGTTCTTGGACGACTGTTGTTCAGCCTCTACGTCTCTTTGGAGAGCACTTTGTGATGCCTTTGTTTGTGAAATGAGCGACACAGATGGTAATAACGTTCTATTTGTAATAACATTTTATCTGTAATAATGTAGATGTTGATTTGTCACAGAATAAATGTGTTTAAATGGGTGTATGAACATTTATTCTTGAATGTCGTGAGTAGTTTGGTGTACCAGGGGCTGGCGGTGTTATCATTTAAACTTTTCGTCCTAAAATCACTTTTTTTTTTGGTCATAAAATGTAGATTTTCTCAAAATGTGCAACTTCATAAAATTTTGATTGACACATTTTCCTTGAAAATAAAGACTTGCGGAAAAAAAAATTATGTATTTTTTTTATGCAAGACTTGTCACAAAAGTCAAAATGTTTAACCTTTTAACTTAAAATAACTGAATTAACTTTTGGCAACATTGGGACAAAATTACAACAGCTGTAAAATTACAAATTTTGTATAAATTCAAGTTTTTATCCTAAAATCATGAATTTTCATTATAGAAAAGGAAAGTTTTACAAAAATAATGAGCTATAAAAAAAAAGTATCAATGTTTTGTTGTTAAAAGTCTGACAAAGTGCATTAATTGACTGATCAAATGCCTTCTGAGGTCTCTAAAAAGAAAATTTAATGTTGTTTTTGAGTTTATGAGCATTTTTATCTATGAAATGTCTGATTCTCTCAGATCTGTATGTAGATGTTATACTCAATACACAAAGGATTATTTTAATTCATGTAGGGTGTTCTGGCTTTGTTTGTTTGTTAATTCATGGTTTTGTTTCTGCCATTGCATTTTACTGTAAAATTAGTAAAAACAATTTGAAATAAAAATAGAAACTACATCACTCAGATTAGACCAGATGTTCTAATCTATTTAAGCTAAGCTAAGCTATTTTATGATATTTGCAAATGATGTTAAAAATGAGATTTTATGACAAAATAATGTTTAAATGATCAAAAAAGTTGCAATTTTACAACAAATTAGCCTTTTTAAGAAAAATAAAAATAAATAAAATTGTGATTTCACAAGAATTATTTATCTTTTTTAGTTTAAAAGTTTTGTGACATTTGTGGTAGTGCAATAAAAAGTCTTGTTTGTTGAAAAAGTCTCTACGGAGCACCTGAGGGGTCATGATGAGAAATATTTTATGCTGAATCAAAGTGTGCACTCGATTTGTGAAATCGTTCTCTCGTTTTACTAACTTGTGCACTCGTTTAAGTTAAATGCTACCTCGTTTTATTAGATCATACACTTGTTTTCCTAAATTGTGAATTTGTTTTTTTTTTTTTTTTTAAATGTTCTCGATTTACTTAATCGAGTGCTTGTTTTGGGTAATAGTTCTCTCTTTTCAAATATATTGTGGTTCCGTTATATTCACGCTTCCTAGGCTGGCTGGCAGAAGGAATAACGAAATGTTAACACAACTGTACGTATTTGACCATTTAATTTAGCTGAGCTTCTGTTGTAGTCTTAGAGAAATCCGCTCCGCTGTCTTCAGCTCCAGGACAGCTGATGCCCTGCTCTGCTAAGTCTGGATTGTTGAAGCTGGATCTCTAGAAGCCTGTATTTTCTGTATGATAATGAGACCAGAGTTTTCTCTGAACTTTCGTCGTTCACCAGAAATCACCCCTGGTATGTATGTATGTGTGGTGTGTGCACATTAGGTATAGATTTATTTATTTTTGTGTACATGTACATTCATATAAAACATATTATATAGATTTATTTATAAGGGGTTCTATGTTTACAAATGTGCGTGTATGTATGTATATGGATAAAGATTTTTTTCTTTTTTATATGTGTTGGTATGTATTGTTTCATACAGTGGTTTTGACATGTCTGAAGTGAATCACTAAAATGAAAAATGAACGATACAAAATAATTCTTCCCCTGTACAGTTGTCGTGAATGTAATCATCAATGAAAAAAAGGATTTTTGTAGGATATTTATAACAGCAACTAGCAGACTAGCATCTACAATTTAATTAAACATAAAATAATTAATTAATTAATGTGACCCAGAACTATGATGTACTCTTCAGGCAAAACTTTCAGAAACTGATATTTTATCATTTAGCCTATATGATGCTTTCATATTGGTTTTATGGTTTTGTCTTTCAGTTTTGTTATAAAGTTCAGTGGAGGAGAAAAGAAAGAAAAAACTCCACCTGGATCAATTCACCACAAAGTTGATGTTGGAAGAGCAATATTTTTATCTTTAAACATCTTAAAACTACACTCAGTGCAGCAGCGCGAGTCTGCAGCTGGTGAAGTTAGTCCCTTTTGGCTTTCCATACATGGGGGAGTCGCTACCTGTCTCCATGGTAACCGTGTCTCCACGGTATCCAGGATAGTTAGGGGAGGAGCCTTGGGTAGCAGCTGGAAGAAGCGACGCACGGTGAGCTTTGATGTTGTTTTTGTTGTTTCTTTCTTACTTTGTTGTTGATTTTTGTCCCGGCGCGGTGGTGCGTATCTGAGGGCGGCCAGCTACAAGTGGAAAGGAAGGAGCAGGTGGAGGAGCACCTGGACAGGTGGAAGTGAGGTGAGTCACAGGTAGAGGAAGTATCTGCTATGACCCAGAATAAAGGTCCTTCTGTCGTTTATGCAGCGGGAATTTTCAAATGTCGTACATCTATCAAGTTTTAATGAAGATATAAACTGTAAAAAAAAAATATTGGCCATTATCATCTCACACATAGGCCTACATAAATTCAAACTTAATGAAAAAAACTGAGATAAATGAAATATTTAAACATCAGATATATCAAACAAACGAAATTAAAAGAAAATGCAACTGAGATGGTTTGGGTGAAGCGGGCGCACACGATGTCCTGAACTCCGTCTTCACAGCCCCAAACTACTTTTTAAAACCCGCCCTTGAAAAATTATTCCTCCTCAAAAGAAGTCCTGCACAACTACACTCTACAGCAAAGAAATAAGAGGGTTTTGAAAAATTTCAGTTGTTAAAAACAGAGACTTCCCTGCTTTGAAGTGTGCTAACACTGCTACCAAGCTTGACAGCATGACTCTGCTGCAGCTGCGAGCTCCACCCTAACACCAATGAACATATCAACTGAAAACAACTCCAACGAATCTCCCCCTGCTTAAAAAAAACACAGGCGACAGACCGAGGTGTCTTTGGCTGCTGTTTTAACTGCCATAAAAATTCTGGACGGCAAAGTGGATGATTTTGGAAAACAGCTGAAAGAAAGTTCAGAAATGTTTGCCCACATTACGCAACGAGTTGAACAAAACTAGGCATGGCTGAATTTCAACAGGAATTTATTACCATGAAAAAAGAAACCGCTGACCTAAAAGAAAGACTTTTGGAAGCAGAAAGACATAAGCGCAGATGGAACAGGAAGCAGAGAATCTCAGACGGATGGTTCAAAAACTTCTTCAAATAAGTCCCTTTGCAGAAAAACAGCCCCAAAGCATGATGTTTCCACCCCCATGCTTCACAGTAGGTCTGGTGTTCTTTGGGTGCAACTCAGCATTCTTTCTCCTCCAAACACGACAATAGTTTTTACCAAAAAGTTCTATTTTGGTTTCATCTGACCATATGACCTTCTCCTAGTCCTCTTCTGCACCAAATGCTCTCTAGCAAACTTCAGATGGGCCTGGACATGTACTGGCTTAAGCAGTGGGACATGTCTGGCACTGCAGGATTTGAGTCCCTGGTGGCGTAGTGTGTTACTGATGGTAGCCTTTGTCACGTAGGTTCCAGCTCACTGCAGGTTAATTCCCTAGGTCGCCCTGTGTGCCTCTGGAATTTTTGCTCACTGTTCTTGTGATCATTTTGACCCCATGGTGTGAGATCTTACGTGGAGCCCCAGATGGAGGGATCAGTGGTCTTGTATGTCTTCAATTTTCTAATGACGCTCCCACAGTTGATTTCTTCACACTAAGCTGCTTACCTGTTGCAGATTCAGTTACAGGTCTGTGAGAGCCAGAAATGTTGCTTGTTTGTATGTGACCAAACACTTATTTTCCACCATGATTTGCAAATAAATTCTTTAAAAGTCAGACAATGTGATTTTCTGAATTTTTTTTTTCTCATTTTGTCTCTCATAGTTGAGATATACCTATGATGAAAATTAAAGGCCTCTCTTATCTTTTTAAGTGGAAGAATTTGCACAATTGGTGGGTGACTAAATACTTTTTTGCCCCACTGTATGTCCCAGCCCTATCATCTGTCTAACCAGCATACTGTAGCAGTAGTGGTTTTAGAAACTTAATTACCACTGGATTTTTCCTTTACTGCATTTTATTATGTTGTATTGTCTCTTTATTGTGTTGATACATCCCTTTTTAACAGATTTGTATTTTCATTCATTTTTTTCGATCAAACTTTCTTTACATTTTCAAATTTTTTCTGACATGGACAACTCACTGATCACAAACTATAACAATGAAAGAGTGGGTGATCAACAAATATACTATTTACTATTACTAAGAAAAAAATCTTGATGTCCTTCAGTTCATCATAAAGCAAAAAATGGAAAATTTTGGAGGAATTTTGAGGCAGGGCCAATTAGGCTGCTCATCAAACTAACTAACTGTGGCTGATTCCTAACTTGAAGTTAGTCACATGCTAGCCAAAAGCAAACTGTGACTAACTGCTTACCTCAGGCTTGGTACATGCTAACTATGGCTAAATGTGCCTATTTAAATATGTGGGGTAGCTGCATGTTAACTGTGGCTGATTTCTTTCTGTGAGCTAGCCAAGTACTAACTGTAGCCAGTTGCTAATTGTGAGCTAGCTGCAGTCCAACTATGGCTAACTGTGGCTAATTCCTAATTTCAAGTTAGCCACATGCTAACCACGGGCTAGCCAAGAGCGAACTGTGGCTACTTACTAACCTGGAGCTTGCTGTATGCTAACTATGGCTACATGCGGCTACTTCATTATTTTGGGCAGCTGCATGCTAACCATGGCTGATTTGTAGCGGTGGCCTAGCTAAGTGCTAACTGTAGCCAATCACTAATTGCGGGCTACCTGCATGCTTATAATGGCTAATTGTTGCTAATTCCTTATTTTAGACTACCCACATGGTAACCACAGGTGATTTCTGGCTATGGGCAAGCAGAATGCAAAACTATTGCTAATTGTTGCTAAGAACTTAGTTGCCTGTGTTGACTGATGACTTGAATTGAGACTTGCCTATGTTGACTCAAGACTTGAACTTGGACTTGCCTGTGTTGACTCGAGCCTTGACCCTTGGACTTGCCTGTATTGATTTGTGACTCAAATTGAGACTTGCCTGTGTTGACTTGAGACTCAATTCTAGACTTGATTTTGCTGACTCATGACTGAAATCGAGACATGCCCATGTTGAGTCATGACTCGAGTTTGGACTTGATTGTGTTAACTTTCGACTCATCTCAAGACTTGCCTGTGTTGACTCGAGACTCAAATGGAGACTTGCACGTGTTGACTTGAGACTTGTGGATTTCTTTGTGTTTAATTCTGACTCAACTTATAGAATAGTCTATTAACATGAAGTCCATCAGAGTCCAACAGTTCTTATAGTACATACTGTGACTGATTAACATACATGTGTGTGGTCTAGATAGAGAGAGAGAGAGAGAGAAAGAAAGATGAAAAATGAGAACGCAGTAGCAGTTTAAAAACAATCGTCATTTGAGAATTTAAAAAAACGATTTTACAAATCTCCCATTCTAAAGAGTAAGAGAATTTGTCAGGTTTCTCAGACTCTGAGGCTCATAATTCAAATTGTAGAAGAAATGGGAATTTCACAGTTACATTTCCTGAAAGAGGACAAAAATACCTATGTTTTGATGTATACGTTATTTAATTTGAGCAAAAGGTCTGGACATGAAAGATGACTGAAATAGATGAAACTGATTTTTTTCCCTTTATTCCACAGCTAGAGTGGAGTGATGATGTCATCAGAGTGGAGGCAGAAATACTGAAATTCCTGAAAAATCATAAAACGTGAATCGCGATTTCTCAAAGAGCATAAATCACAACAATACATGGCCTCAGTATGTTGTAGGTCAAAGTCTCGTGACCTTTTTAAACTTCGAATGGTGTCCCTAAGATGAACTATGGCTGAGCTACAGAGGTCCAAAAAGAGCTGGGTTTTTGGCTGATTTGTCCAGAATTCGTTGAAACCCCATTCATTTCTATGGGACAAATTTTGCCGTTTTTCATGACTTTCATAAAAATCGTTCGACAGAATGCTATGAAAAGTCAAGCACACTGATCCTGATCCTGATCCCTGATCGAGCCGGTTGTTTTGATGTATTTTTTGGGGGGGTTTTCTTAAAACTGCGGGCTGTGAAAGCCGTCAAAATTTGTGATGAAAACAAGAAAATAATAACTAGCTAAATATGTATGTCGAATAGTGACAGGTGTGGCCCACTGTTAGTGGGATTCAATGGTTTGCATTGGCCCCACCTAATAACAGTGATTTCTGTCTGGTTTAAGAAAATATTAACCACATGGCAAAGTGGATGCACAGCCGCAGTGACTGTCAAAATTCAGCAAACTACTCAGCAAATTTAAAAGGAATAATTCACTTATAGTTTACACTGTTAAGAAATCAATCTAAATCATAACTCATCAAGTTGCCTTAATTAAAATCTATTGATTTAAACTGATGAGGAGAGCAGTGGCTCTAATCCTTTGGAAATAAGCTTTGAACACACTTTGAAGTTCAAATAATGAAAATTGTCTCTTGTGTCGGTCATTCTAGCATCAGACGAATAAGCTCCTCTCTGTTCGCCCCATTCAACATCCAAGACGTGGCACTGAAATGGTTTTTGTAACCCTTGAATCATGTCCATTATGTGGGCACCGAGCCCACCTGCGTCAACGTGTGGGTCAGCATGACGCATTTAGTCCTGTTACGGGCAGACACACACACTCACACACACACACATGCACACAGAAGACAGATAGAGAGAGGTGGGGGTGAGGGGTGGGGATGAGGGGGGATCTCATTCAGTTTTTTGACTGTATGAAATTAAACTCACCCATAGTGAGTTCCTATTTTCATCATCAACACAAGAGGGCAGCAGTTTTCCACCTGAGACGTCCAATCCTACATCCTCATATTTGTTTAGTTCTAATTTTGGTCTTATCACTCTAAAGCTTCAATGGACTGTTGACAAAACTGACTTGCCAGTGCATTGTTGTGTGTGTGTTTTTTTCAGAAGTGGGAACACCAAAGAAGAATACAGGACGGAAGGTAGAGTGAGTCACTGAGGGCTTTGATGTTGGTTTCAGGAAAGCAGAGACAAAGGAGCAAGCTGACAAAGACATGGAGGCTTCTAAGTGGGTATTTCCACCTAAGCACTTCTTAGGAAACAGGGGTATATAAGGCAGCTATATAAAAAGCCAGGGAAACAGTTTCACCCCCGCAAAGTCATCTTGAATATTTCTGGAGATGACACAACCCTGAGTTGCTCCTGTGCTGGTAACCATCCGTTCAGACACACAAACCCTGAGTCTCTCAAACTGAGGTCAGATTGTCAGGTAGTTAAAAGCAGTGGATAAATCAGTGAAAAGTATCCTCACAGTGCTACGTAACAGTTTTTTTTTTAAGCAGATGCATGATGGTATCTTCAACTCCCACCTCATGAATGTATCCAGATAGCAGCCCAGAAAGACACCTGTTCGTTCCTTTAGGTGGACCAATAAAAGCCTGTCAAGACTTTCATGTTGTGTGATGTTCAGGTAACTAGTCTGTAGGTGTTGTTTTGTTTTTTGTTGGTATTGGAACAAGCCACACAGCACTGGGCCCTTGTCCTGGCTCAGGCTGAGGTTAAGAGATCCCATATACAGGACTGTCTCAGAAAATTAGAATATTGTGATAAAGTTCTTTATTTTCTGTAATGCAATTAAAAAACAT
>JBAMYA010041830.1:0-15180 GCA_037176975.1 Arrhamphus sclerolepis | reverse complement strand
ACACACACACACACACACACACACACACACACACACACACACACACACACACACACACACACACACACACACAGTCATTGGCATTCTGTATGAACTTTCAACAAGGTCGTATTGCAGTTCCCACAAACAAACAGAAAATGTTTGGCATCTATTAGAAAAAGCACTCTTCTCAAGTTTTAGTGTGACACAATCTGATGTCATGCAATAACAATTGCAGTGATCCATCAAATATGTTAATGTGCAGAGTGGTAAATGTGTTCATTTTATTACCAGAATCTATTCAGTTCTTTCATTATACAGCACCGATTCTAAAAACCTATTTCAAACTCTTTTTTTTTTTCCACACAGAAAGAAAGCAAGTCAAATTATATAATGCCAACTTGTAAAAAGCTTCCCAGCTGGAAAACAAAGGGTTGCATCAAAACTTCAGTGTGATTAATTCCCTTGTCTTGAGCATGCACAAAGCGATGGTTAAGTAGGTAGCGATGGTGCTGTGGGTTTCTGGAGGACTACCAGTGGCAGTCTAGAGGGGATGAAACAGAGCAGCAGGTGACAGCGAGAAGAAAGAATTCAGTTTTAGGAAGACACCTAGAACCAGACTTGGGGAGTCTGGGGGTGTCTACCTGCGTTGATCAGCGGGTAGATGAAAGAACAGGGCAAAGAAATTTAAAAAAAAAGAAAAACAACCCTGCTATCTGAAAGAAAAAAAAGAACAAAACTAAGCTAATGACAGTAATATTGGCACATTTAAATGGAATTTAAAGAGAGCTGATTGAGGAAAAGTGCTGAGTGAATAATGGGAGTAATGGGAAGCTGCACTCCATAGCATAATTATGTTTCATTTTGAAGTGTTTTCATGATTTCAGTCCTTGAAACTCATCTCTTAGATAACAGATGGTGTCACGTATTAACATTTTTTTTTAAATAACAGCTGAAAATTATCTTTCCATTCAATGCTTCTCAACAATATCTCCCCTCTCAAAGATTCTCATTGAAGCATTTTGTCAAAAAAAAAAATCGCAATTACCTTATTTTTTGCCTTCCTGGCTTTTTTGTGGAATAACTTAAAATGAAAGGTAAAAGTAGGTATTGTGTTATTTTGAGCAGCTAAGTTTCTGTTCAGTTGGGGACTGAATTTAAAGTAAATCTTTTAAATGTTTCCTCATAAAAAATGCCAGTTTCAGTTACAGTAACTGACAAGTAAGAGTAAAACCTGGTTGTAGCTCAGGCCCCAATTTCATGGAAATGAATTTATGAATCTACTCATAGATAATTATTCCTCTAAGCTCATCAATTCTGTTTTCATTGCCAGAAGGAGCTGAGCATGGTAAATCAGCAATGACATTTACTGTGACATGCAATGATGCAGCGACAAACTCACAGTTGCGTTCTGTTGGGAGTGTTTTTGTTGTTGTTGCTGTTGTTTTAGGGAATGTTGGATTTGAGACAGTAGTTGTGTTTGTTAGATAGATAGATAGATAGATAGATAGACAGACAGACGGACAGATGTAGCCTTATTAATCCCCAAAGGGAAATTCAAAAGCAGTTAGCTTGTCAACACAGCAAACATCTTCCTGGATATTTCAGCAGCAGTTTGATTGTTTTATTTTTTGTCAACCTGAAACTTCAGATGTCCTCCGCCATGTGTTGCAGTGATGCTTACGTGAATGCACCGTAGATCATCCTTAAGCATCAAACATCTCAGATACCCATACATGACAGAATAAACACAAGCTACATACGTGAAGAGGATTTCCAAACACCTCTATCAGTTTTTCTTTCCAATATAACCAAGAAAACTTTAATTGACACTAGAGTCATTATCGATTCATGCTTAATCATCCAATTCCTTATTGATTCCTTTATCAATTCCAGACCAGGTCTATGTATCTATCTATCTGTAACTATGCTCTAAGGTAGCCAATGAGCCAAATGAAAGAAAAAATAGAGGGGAACTGGCAGTTGGCTCTTCTGATTCGCTAAATTCAAAAACATCGGCTCGATTCGGCTCATTTGCGAGCAAAACAACCCTGCTGTCCACAGCCAAACACACACAGTCATACAAGATTCACCCGTTATCTCTGCCCACTTCCTTCCAAGCTTTACTTCTCAGACTTGTACCTCTGTGTGACCACAAAATTTGATCATAAAAAATAGTACAAATAAACGTCTTAGTTTCTGCCTAGCCGCAGTCTGATCGGCTGACATGTGTGTTGACGTGCCAAAACATTTCTCAACTTTTGACAGTTGTTTTGCGATACACACAACCCACAATTCATTTCGGCAGCAGACGAAGACACCCCATTCAAAGTCTACGTAAACAAAAGCAAAGCTTGTACGCACCACATTGGTGTGAATGCACCGTTATGCTTCTTTGTCAAAGCTATAAGATAGCTTGAGCTGCTGTATAGCTCAGTGAAGGCAGCCCATATTCAAAGGCAAACAGTCCTCCTGTAGCGGTTGATGGTTCGACTCCTAGCCTGCGATCCTCTGCAGCATCCCTTCTGTTCTTTCCCTGGTTTCTTGTCTCTTTACACTGTTAATGAAGACCACAAGAACAAAAAAGCTGTGACATATCGCCTGCAAGAAATGTGACTGGGTGAATTGTTGATATTCAAATTTCCACAGAAGGAGTTTCCTGCGATGTTTGTAAAAATGACTGATGCTCAATATTTATCAGCTCTAACTCATATAAAATATACTTTATTTTTGCCATTGCCATGTCTGAGCTACATATAGGAAGTAAAAAAAAAAGAAAAAAAGAAACTCAGCACTGTGAGCTACAGTGCTGCAGAAAACAAACGAACACTGCCACCTATCAGTTGGTGGTGTAATTGCAGAGTGACGCAAAAAAACTAAGGCCTAAGTATAAACGCCAGAGATGCTGTGGGGGCTGTACGTACCTTCATGCATAGCTCCTGCGCAGAACCATGAATCAGGTTTTAGAGGTAAAAACGGTTATGTCTTTGTCATGAGTAATATCTGTGGTTTATAAGAATTGTGTATCATCTTTTGCTAAATCAGATATTTGTTTTTCTCCATTTTTCTATTTCCAAAAGCATTTTTCTAAAATGAAACTTAAGAATGCAACATCTAAAAACAATGACTGGAACCAGAATAACGCTAATATCCAATTATTAGCCAGTTTATTGCTATTGTCTGTTTTTGCATTTAATTATAACTTTAAGCACCTTAAACCTATAGGCTACCCTCCTAACAATGAGAAAAACATCTAGTAATAGAAGGTCTGGATAGTTGTTTGGAGACCAGTCAAGATATTATTCTTGGTTTTGTTTTGTTTTTGGAGCCAAAGTGTTAATCAAGAAACTACTGACAATTGAGACAGACGTTAGTGTCCGTGCTAAAAGGCAAATGACCATTTTTGCATTTATGGCAACATTATTTTCTGTCCTCTTCAAGTCAACTTAAAGTGTTTAACATTTGAAAAAAAAAAAAAGAACAATACAAAAAGACTGCAAATATCTTTGTGAGTTTGCAAGTGTATTTAGCAGTGTCAAAAATACATTTTGGAGTGTAACTGTAAATCAAAAGTGATTGAGTTGCGCTCGGTCATAGTTGTTTTCATTTGGGCTTGACGAGCTTCTCTGGCCTGGGACTGATTACAGCCACCCCAAAGTGTCATATTAACTTTCATGGGGGTGGAATGACGTTTTAAACTGACTTTTACACTGATTTTAATACCTTCAAGGCTCAGTTGGCTGTTAAGTCCTAAAACTGCATAATTATTTATCCACCAACATTAAAGCAATCAAATGACACAACTTAAATGAGCAGGAGAAGCATTTTCACCCTGAAATGAATAACGACGCTGGAGCTTGGGAGTTGTGAGGAGTTAATAGTTTAGCAGTGCAAGTCAATGGGGGCCGGGGTCTCACTCCATTAAGTTGACCCCCAGGGCCACGTATTCATCCCTCACACATTCATTTCCTCTTTTATGCTCCCTCTCCTTTCACAGTGGAGAGAAGGCAGCAGCGCAGGCTCATGCAGAACAGGCCGAAGCAGACTGTAGGTCATAAATATGTTGTTCAGTGCATGAGCTGAAGTGGCTTTGTTAAGGAGAGCACAAACGGGGGCCTTCAAAGTCATTAATGAAAAGACAGGCGTGAGGCAGAGGCAGCCGTGGAAGGGTGGTAGTTACTGGTTGTAACACTGACTCCCAGTTTTGTCCCTCGTTCTTGAATTTAATTCGCAGCCTTTTTGAAGATACATGCAAGTGTGCTGTGTCCTTATTCCACTTTCTTTTACAGGATCTATATCAATATTACACAGCTTTTTAAAAAAACAAAAACAACTGAACCTGCTTTGTTAGAACATCTCATAAGTTTACATCTATGCTACATTGACTGTATCAGTCTATGCTGAAGTTCTTCTAAGTGATAATGAGTCTTTGTGTACTCAGCAGATTAGTAAATGAGCCATATGATCTCAACGTGACCCTCTAAACACTGGTTCAGATCTCTTTTCTTCATGTTGTGCTTCCTGCAGAGGCATTTGTAAACACCTTCAAGTGAAATCCCAAGAGTAAACACATCTGAAAGCCTTCAGCAGGCTGCTCTTCACCCCTGAGCTGAAAGAGGTTCAGAGTGGAGGACGTCTCTGTTTGAAGCCCAACAAGTGGCTGTAAAAGAAGTGCTGACTGGAACTTGGAACAGGAAGTAATTACTTGACTTAAAGGTGGAAATCTTGTGTAAACAAAAGGATGAGTATTTGTTTCGTTCTTGTGGATAATACACCTTGAAGGGCCAATATTTTCTTTTTTGTCACATTATTAACTAAATACTAACAGTGCATTTATATAACTTTTCAAAACTATTTGAACTTACATCAAACTGTGTCCCAAAGTTAGAGGCAAAAGCACAAAATGTGATGAATTTGTAATAAACTGGACTGACATGAGCTAAACACATAATGAAAGCACCCTTCAATAGCACTGCGCACAATGGAGCAGTTTACCAAAGCAACCGAGAGCTCGGCTGGTGATTGAGGGTCATTAATAAAGCTCTCTTTGTGCTTCAGCTCATGCCGGAGCAGGAAGGTTTTCAGATGCTTCTACATTGTTTTCAGGTGATAGATCAAACCCACAGACTAGAAAAATGCAGATGAGAGACGTTTCACTCCTTCTGTGGCTGTATTCTCACTCCAGCATGAAGTTTGTTACCTTGCGCAGGAGTCATGCTAGTCACTACAAATCATGTTGATAGGTAATAATTTGGTGGCACTGAGATTCACATGAGAAGGGAGATGTTAATGTGCACCCCACTTTGCCAGCAATGCTGATAGTTTTGTTGCAGACAGCATGACAGTGCATATATAGTCAATAAACCAGCTAAAACAATTAAAATATGCCAAAGAAGACAGTAATATTAGATGGAAATAATAGCATTATTATAACAAGGAAAAAGTATTTTTAATAAAGGTATTATCATACAGTTTCACTGTGCTATGTAAGCCCTCCCCACCCCCACATGGAAGTCCAGATTGGCTGATTTCCAGGGAGGACAGAAAGCTGAGCCAGGCTTTTCTCGTCCTGCTCATGTGTCACCTTAAGGACACTCCAGGAACTGCAGAGGAAGGCAGGGCATACAACAGGGAGTTAGTAATGTCTGGAGTAAGAAGCAGGAGTGGAGAGAGCGTGTATGCATGCGTGTGTGTGTGTGTGTGTTTGTGTGTGTGTGTGCATGTGTGCTTTTGGGGGATGGTGCTGGCGGGCAGGCAGGATAGAGAGTGAAAGTGAACAGGCAGGAGTTTTGGCTGGGAAGCAGGAGAGTGTTTCTGTCAGTGAAAGTGAGACAGAAAGCAACACAGGAAAGAGAAGGAATGAAACCGGGGAAGGGCTTTTCCAAGAACTGCTAAAATGTTGACCCCATCTTCAAATCCTCAAACGTCTGTCTACGCATTTGGCCCACATTTCATGTGTACGATGATTTACCTTCTGCTGTGCAACACAGAGTTTCCTACACAAGGTTCACCATGTCAGACTTACGGCTGATAATGAAGAGCAGACCATTTCCTCTGGCGCAAAGTTTCTAAGTGTTGACATTTGTGTGGATCAGAAACATTTTTAATGATGGAATGCGAACAGGATGCCTTTACAAGAATGAGGCCGCTGCTGCTCGGGTCAAGCAGGTAAACCTCCAGAGATTGCAGCTTCCTCTCAACCTTCAACCCCCATTAAAAAACATTTTCACACACACACATTCAAACCTTGGATTCAGCAAGTAATGACAACTGACTTTTAAAGCCAAACCAAGCAGAATGTTCTTAAAATTAATCAGCGTACAGGCTCATTCAAAAGTAACCCCTGTCATTAATATTTATTTATTTCCAGTAGAAGTGTGTAGTGTGGTTAATTACAGAGATATCATCCTCACAACTAATTTATTTTGCTTTTGCTTATTGTGCTGTGATGGGATGTTTTGGATTTGCAGTGTTTTGCAGTAGTGTGTAGACACCAGACTATGACAGCACATGTGTGTGAGTTATAAAAACATGGCGATCTGGTTCTCTGGGTGCCTGCAGTGCCATGAAAGATCCATTTGTTGAATTTAAATTTAAAATCCGAGAATGCAGCATCTTTCCTCGTGTTTATGTGAAGGCGTGCAGAGTTTCAGGCATAGTCATCTGCAACACCTCTAGTCTGGCTTCCTGTTTCTGAACTCCAGTGCTACTTTTGCCAGCGTTGCAGGTTCAAAGGGGCCAAGTTTGGATGTTGCATCCAAAAACAGACTTTCAGACACATAAGTTGTCCAACAGCTCAAAGCTGTAAGCATAATCTCCTCTGAAATGTAAGAAAAAAGATTAAATAATGGTTTTGCATTTCATTTGAATTCTTCAAGGGGATGTTTGTAACGGTTTTTCACAAATTGAAATGTCTGAGCCATGATTTGGTCAAAAAAATCAGTACAACCGCTCTATTTTCAAGCATGGGTTTACCTACGAGAAGGAGTAAACCACTTGATGTGTCTCACCACCTCCCTCTTTCAGAGGGTGTGTGTCTTGTTGCAACTGCTACATCATACCCATGGGGCCTGTTCTGCAGAAAAGCAAATGTGACTTCTTCTTCTTTTTTTAATTTCATGCGATCTTTGGATTCCAAAACGATCTTTTCATTTTAGTTTTCTGTAATACTTGTTTTGTTTTTTCGAATCGCCAGAAAAACCACCTATGTGAGTATACACTCTTTACAAAATTGGCACATTTCCATTAGACATATTATCTATTTGCAGTTCCAGTTTTTGCACTTTCAAGGGTAATGGAAACACTTCAAGTCAACCTCTGAAGGACAGACGGTGGATCTGAAAAATACTTAAGTCCACGACCATCTCCACTGTCTCGGTGCGTTGCGCTCTAGTTTGTTATCGCCCCTCCATCTATGGTGGTGTCATCTACAAACTTCTGGAGCTTGAGACATTCATGACTGGAGGTGCAGCTATTTTTATGCTCAGAATATTGTATTGTACAAATTTTTCTCAGAAGTCCTCACATGCAAAATGTCAGATTTGTTTGACCTCCAGGCTACTTCTGTGTGCTTACAAAACTGATCTTGAAACTTTCCTGTGTACTCCACTCTACTCCAGCAAAATTTCCCCAGCCAGATATGATGCTGACCAACAAAGTCGTAAGATATTCCTCATGTGTGCATTCAGTTTTGCTTCAGCCCCTTCCACATGATGAATGGTTGACTGTTACTCCCACGAAGGATTACTTATTTTTAATTCATTTAGAGGTTTTGTTCCGGGAATTTTAGAGGTGATATTTCACTGTATTTCACTGGAAAATGAGAAGCTAAACTCCCACTTTTGATCTGTATATTGGCGAGATCCAAAGAGGTGTGATTTATCTGTATATAAATGTAAGATGAAGTCTGTTTTCCTTGGGAATTTTTAAATGTTTTGGCACAAAAACTCAGACATTTGGCGAATTAGCTCTAAAAACCCTGGAAGAAACAGCAATGATTTAATTGGTCAGCCATATTTGGACTGCCAATTATTAAGGGGATTTTATCTGAGTATTTACACAAGAACCTGGAATGTATGAAAAACAAAGTCTTCAAAGCATTTCTGGCCAGTTGGAAGTTTGCAAAAGGTGTTTTATTTTGAAAACTCTCTGGAGTTTCCTGTCATCATGTGACGTGTGTGCGTGTGTGTCAAGAGAGAGTGAGAGAGAGATTGAGATGAGGTTCTCTAGATTCTCAGTGACTCTTCATAAGTTTTGACCTTTTTTTTTTTTTTATTAGGGGCAGTAACTGAAAAGTTCAAGAAGGCTGCCTTTTTCCACACAGATCCAACTGTTTCCCAGCAGCAGTTTCATATGTGAAGCTTATAGAAGAGTGAGAAATCCTCTCTTTCCAACCTTCAGCTACAAAGCAAATAATCAGAATCAGAAAAAGTTGACCGAAATAATCTTAAAAAAGCAGCATGTCTCATTTAAAGAGGTCTTTCTCTCTCTCTCTCACTATACACACACACACACACATATGAATACACTATATTGCCAGAAGTGTTCGCTTACCTGCTTTGACTCATATATGAACTTAAGTTATTTCCCATTCTCAATCTATAGGGTTCAATATGACGTCAGTCCACCCTTTTCAGCCACAAGGTTTAGGAGTGTGTTTATGGAAATTTCTGACCATTCTTCCCGAAGTACATTTGTGAAATCACATCCTCATGTTGGACCTGAAGGTCTGGCTCTCAGTCTCTGCTCTAATTCATTCCAAAGGTGTTCTATCAGGTTGAGGTCAGGACTCTGTGCAGGCCAGTGAAGTTCATCCACCTCAAACTCTCTCATCCACGTTTTTATGGACCTGCTTTGTGCACTGGTGCGCAGTCATGTTGGAAGGGGAAGGGACCATCTCCAAACTGTTCCCACAAAGTTGGGAGCATGGAATTGTCCACAATCTCTTGGAAGCATATAGAGTTCCTTTCACTAGAACTAAGCGGCCAAACCCAGCTCCTGAAAAACAACCCCACACCATAATCAGGCCTCCACCAAACTTAAACTTGGCACAATACAGAGAGACACGTATTGTTCTCCTGGCAACCACCAAACCAAGATTCATCCATCAGATTGCGAGATGGAGAAGTGTGATTCGTTACTCCAGAGAGCATGTCTCCACTGCTCCAGAGTGTAGTGGCAGTGTGCTTTACACCACTGTCAATGATTTGCATTGCACTTAGTGATGTATGGCTTGGATGCAGCTGATCGCCATGGAAACCCATTCCATGAAGCTCTCTATGCACTGCTCTTGAGCTAATCTGAAGGCCGCATGAAGTTTGGAGGTTTGTAGCAGTTGACTCTGCAGAAAGTTGGTGACCTCTGAGCACAATAAACCTCAGCATCCGCTGACCCCGCTCCATCAGTTTACACAACTTATGACTTCATGGCTGAGTTGCTGTTGTTCCCAATCACTTCCACTTTTTTATAACATCACTGACAGTTGACAGTGAAATATTTAGGAGCGAGGAAATTTCACAACTGGACTTGTTGCACAGGTTTTCATACTATCACAGTACCATGCTGGAACTCACTGAGCTCCTGAGAGACGAATGTTCAATTGAATTGAATTGAATTGAGTAACCATACAAATTGGTGCGGTAAAGCTATTAATATTTTGCTACTAATACTTTATCCAACTCGTAAAAGATTTCACATTTTCACCCACAGCACTCGTGTCTTCCAAATGATATCTATAATACTGATTAATTTGACCATGTTTCCAGAGTGTGATGGTCCATCATTGATGCCTCCAAGCCCAGAACTGTTGCCTCTGAACAAAGGTTTCCCAAAGACATCTTTTTCTCATGTGGTTGTGGTATCTGAGAGACTGGAAATCATGGAAGTCCAGCTTGGGCTCCTTTCCTTCACACTTTAAATATCAGATTCCTTGAGTCATTTAATGGTATTGTGCACTTAAGAAAGAGAAATGTGAAATTCTTCACCATCTCCCTTTTCTCACGCATTTATTGGCAAAGTGCAGATCCTCTACCCAGCTTTGCTTTGTTAAGGTTATTCAAATAACGATCACCTGTGAACATCGCCTGTTTGAAATAACATCTTTCTTTTTCTTTCATCTCTTTATTGGTAATGAAGTACCCCTGTAATAAGGCATGAGTGGAATGTTTTGCAGGCCTGAATGCAAAAATTTATGTATATTAATAGATCAAATGAAATTGATGAGGAAAAATATACAGTGTCTGCACAAAGAACCAAAAAAAGAGTAGATTTAAGATTCACTTTGTTACGCCTTCTTCATTTGGATTTTATGCACTAACCTACATTTCTCTGGTAGTCATTTTCTAGGTTTGTACTTCCAAAATGTCATGCTATAAAATTCTTAAAAATATAACAAAAATAGACATGAAGTTCTATGTGCTATTTTAAATGGTCAAATGGTTCAAGCGTGCAGCATTCACGCTGTGCACTTGTCCTTTTGCAAAAGCCAAGCTGTTTCAGAAAAAAAGCTGATCAGATGCCCCTGAAACACTCCAGAAAAACATAAACATTTCTGCCGTGGCCTCTCTTGCAGAAGACGACTTGTTTCTGTTCTGTCATACAGCGTAAACTCCAACTGCATTCTGCAGTTGTCTGCTCTTCCTCTCAGAGGACCGTGGTTTTCCCCACCAAAGACAGAATTGCAACACTTTTGTCGAGTTTGTGGTCAGCTTAAGAAATTAATTTATCCGGCGTGGTCAGAGATGGCAACACAGTAGTAATTTATAGACTTCTGTTTAGCCTTGAGCCGTGTGATTATTTACTGAGGCAGTCAAACACGAGACCCCAAAACTGGATTTGTAGAGAGAAAGATGTAAATATTTAGATTAGAGTCTGACCTACGGCTGCACCTCAGACAGCAGGCACGGAGATTGCATCATTCATGCAGAAAAGCTGCATTTTTCACTGTTTTAATTGAACGCTCAGTAATAAGACAAGACACGCAATCTTTTATATAAAAGACAACAGGGGGTTTTATGGAGCAGGCAAGTAAGCAAAGAGCTGAAAATAATATTTATCTATACGATAAGTGGAAATGACTATCTGGTTTGGAGATTTATGACTCTCTTCCCTCCAAATTAGTGGTTGCAAACTGCAGTGGAAACACAAGTTGAGAAAATCTTCAATGTGTCACATTTAGTGCTTTTCTTCAGTTGGCACTTCCCTGCTGGCAGCTGAGCTGATTAAATTAATCATCTTGGGTAAGTTTTATCTGTTTTATCACTGTTTATTTTTATTCCTTGTTATTGGTTCAAACCAAGAAGGGTGCTCCAAAACTTTTTATTTGGAATATCTTCGCCTGAAGGAGCAAAGACATTTTTTTTTCTTTCTGCAATGCTGCTTTGTTTTACATCTGCCCCTGAATGGCGTATCAGCTTCCAGTGGGTCCTTGGCCTTTGTTAAGAGAAAAAGAAACAACAGCTGTTGCTTTCACAGGATCTTCTAACCCCAAGTCCTTGGAAAGAAAAAAAAAGAAAGAAAGAAAGAAAGAAAGAGAGAAAAAAAAACTTTTTTCATTAGAAAAAGTAAAAAGTCCCTTGCCAAAAAAGTGGCTCCATACTGATGCCAGGAGCAGACCTTTCCCTGCATTTGCAACACCTACGTACTTTCTTTTCATTTCTTTATTTCATTTAAAAAAAAAAAAAAAGCCCACACATACTCACACACTCCCTTTGTTTGCTCAGTCCAGTGGAGGAGGGATGGAATGGGAGGAAAACGGAGAGAAGGTCCCAAGTTCAGCTCCTTCTTTCACCTGTCTCATTATTAGCAGTGATGAAGGACAAAGTCAGAATTCCCCTCCAATTATTCTGTTTAAGAGCCGCCTCTCTCTGTCCGTCCACCTGTTGACAGAGCTGCCAAATGAGTCCCAGGCAGGAATGTTAATCATAGAATCTGACATTTTGCTGGAGATTTGGCCTTCGGCCTCTCAGTGGGCCTCACAGACAGGTGGCTCTGTCTCAGCGGACAAGATCTAATATCAAGACCATGATGGGTTTTGAAACGTCTGAAAACATGGTTTAAGATCCAGGATTTTTCTTCCTTTAGTCACAGTGAAATTATCTTATATCAAAGTTAAAATCTGAAGATCTTAAAACTGGAAAATGCTCCAAGATCACATACAAAAAAAATCTAGTAATTAGAAGCACAAATTACTTCAAATGACAAATAACTGAAAACAAAACAAAAGTATTAAGCAAAGACCCCATCATAAAACTAAAATAAGCCATTTAAAAGTTGGTGTTGAGGTCTTTGCACCCTAAAGGGGAAACAAATAAATGACACAAAACTGCAAATAATTCTGAGACAAATTTTCAATGTGCTTTCCTATTTATATAAATCGTGATATGTATATGTGAATAAAATATTAAGATTTTCAAAAATTATAGTGGGAGATTCTAGTGGGAAAAAGATGGAGTTCAGTTAATATCAAGTCACAATGATCTTGTGTTACTTTTACTGACAAAAAAATAGGGACAAATTGTTAGGTCCCCTGCTTGGTTCAGGAGCTAGCTAAACAGCACTATATTGGCTGGAACTGACTCTTCACAACCTTGGTTAATCCAAAAAAGGGTTGCTGGGGCTGAAACAAAGATTAGCAATGCTCTGCCAGGACCTGCCTGGATGTTGACTGAGCCTGGCAGTCTTGGTGACCAATGCACTGGGTAGCCAATCACGCTGTGCTACTTGTTTGCGAGTGGTCCAGTTCATCAGGAAGGGTTCTGGAATGGTCCTGGGGAGGTCTCTCAACCACAAGAGCCTGCTGCTCCAGCCAGCCACTACAAGAAACAGTAGCTGGAGTCTGTCCGACTGGCTGCCCCCTAGTTAGCACTGGCTGGCAGGGAGGGACTTGGTGGTACAGTCCCTTGCAACATGCACATACATGGCGAAGTGTGCATGGATGGGTGTGGTCTCCAGTGGGATGCTGCAATGAGGAGTAGAGACTGGGAGCAGAGGGAGGAAGAAGCTTCATAGGGTCATCAGCAACATCTGGCATCCCAGATGTGCCTCCCTCTGCTTCTCCTCCCTCTACTAACACTGCTGCCCCTGTTGTTATTGACTTGGGCCTCAAGCGGCGTCCCTTCTCTTAATCCAGGGCCACTGGCTAGCCTGCTCTGCAGCAGTGAAAAGGACTTTGATGGCCTGCCAATGAGCTTTCCCTTGGACTCCCTTTATTTTTTAACAGCCTGGCAGTAGATTTGCCGACAAAACCTCTGCACCCGACGTTTACTGGGTGAACTCTGATTTTCAAGGCTCGACATTCTAGGTCCGCTGCCAGTTGTGCATACTTCAGGCTTTTGTCTTTGTGGGCCTCCTCTACTGCATCTTCCTAAGGAACAGTAAGCTCCATGATGTATGCAGTTCGACATGATGATGGCCACAGCACGAGATCAGGTCTCCGGTTTTTGGTGCTGATTTCAGCTGGGAAGAATTGTGGGTGATTCAGGTCGGCCGAGAGGTCCCAGTCACATGCTCCGCCAAACTGTCCAGTGTGTTGTGTTGTTCAGGTGCTACCACTGTGCTTTGAGTCACATCTGCCCTGACAAATGTGATCACTGCTGTTGGGTGGAGAGAGGGAGCTGGTAGGGCTTTGATGGCTGTACGCTTGTTCTCTAAAGTGACTGCAAGGTGTTTGATCACCTGATTGTGTCCAGGTGTACCGGCCTTGTGTGAGGCTTGTTTTGTAGCCCGCCCAGGATGTGCTGCAGGTTAGCTGACTGTGATGAGCAGAGCATGCACTTGGGGTCCTCTCCATACTGCCTTGGAGACCACCTTTGCTCTCCTCGCAGCTTGCTCTTGATGGCGTGCCTCCTCGATCTCCATTAATTCAACAATAAAAAAACATTACAGAAGACTGACCACATTTGGAGGCAGCCCCTTGTGGTCATTTGAGGAAATAAGGTTTTCTTCACTTCCTGGTTTGCGACACACTAGAAAGCTGGATGTAGTCCCTTGCGTACAAGTTGGCTGGCGTGTCTCCAGGATTTACTACACTCCCAAACTTTGTTAAACACAATAAACACTAACAGATTGTGGTTATTTGATCGTAATGTGCAATATTCACCCTTGTGCTTGTAGTTTGGGGCTCAAAATAAACTGAGAAAAGTTTATGTTATGACCCCTCAACATTAACCTATGTCTTCAGTGGATTTTGAACATAACATATGGAAAGCACAACATTTTCTTTGTGCCATACAATAGCAGCACAAGATTTGGATTTGCATAACTGCAGCTGGAATTTGTATGATTAGATTTGTTGGGCAAGTTTATCATGAATCTCAGGGCCGCAGGGCAGAGCAGATCATCAAACAAAACACAAACTAATTGCAGAGCATTATGGTGCAGGTTCAGCAGCTGAGCTGTTTGATGTGTTTGTGTGTGTACGTGATTTGTCCTCATTTTAGGGCAAAACCACAATGTTTAATGTCGACATTAGGCTTGAAGCCAAGCTGAACATGTTTGGTGGTGGTTAACCAGCATAGGAAAAGTTCCCAGTGAGATATTTGTGCATACTCATCGGCTGAACTCAGTACAAAGTTAGCCAAATGATATCATTTGGAGGAGGAGGAACAGTTCACTATCTGCAACCTCAGGAAATTCATGTAAATAAAAGGGGGGAAAAAACTAACAAATTAAGAAAATATTAATTTGACAATCTATATGATGTAAAGACAAACTAAAATAATGAAAATATGAAAATCATAGCCTGTAAAAGAAGAACTGGACAATTCCCCAGTGAATCACCTGCAGGTGTCCATGTTGCTGCCAAAATGAGTGTTCCCAGAGCTGAAACGATTGGCCGAGCAGACTGCAGGTCCCAGCAGGTCTCTGCTGGTTCACGTTTCAGTTCTGCCAGCAATTCTCTTGGATCCCATCGGCTAGTGGTTTGGTCAGTCAAAGTTGCTCAAACTAAGGACCCCACTGCTGCAAGAGCTTGAAGTCTCTGAGCTAGAGGCAGTGCAGATGATGTGCTCTGGTTAGTCCCACACAGCAGCCTTTGAAGATAGTTGCTTCAGTTAGATAGTTGCTGCATACTAAGCTTCGACCCTGAAACATTCCAGGCTAACCCAAAACCAGTCATAGGTACAGTTAATTCAATTCAATTCAATTTATTTATATAGCGCCTATTTACGACAAGTCATCTCTAGGCGCTTAAGAAACCCAGAG
>JBAMYA010041829.1:0-15183 GCA_037176975.1 Arrhamphus sclerolepis | reverse complement strand
GTTATCCTCACTTTTCTCATCTTTTGTCCAAGATTGTGAGAAAGTGATGATTTAATGAGTCTCTGGGAATTTGAAATACTTTCATGTTTGTGTATTTTGGAATATTGTAAAGTAGAAGTCAATATGGATGAGGCTCAAATCTGTCCAGAAAGACTGAGGTGTGCACTTCATAGCTTGCCAAATGATGAGGATTGAATCTTCTAGTCTCCTCGCATGCATGCACTTTAGTGTTAAAACAAAAGTACTGAAGCAGAAAAACTTTTTTCAAACAGCCGCCACAATTCAAAAGTAACCTTCAAACATGTCACAAAGGAGAAAAGCAGACTTTTACGCATCCTTGAGCTCATGCACCGCAGGCTTGTTGTGATAAACCAGCACCAAGAACACACTCGCATCAAGTGGGGAGTTGCTTTATTGTTAAAGTGAAGTAACAGATCAAAAAAAAAGGGGTGAGAATCCAACGGTCATGCTCTGAGGTCTGATAGATTTTTAATTAATAAACATACAAACAAATAAATAAATACAACTATGGACCGCTGGTGACACGGAGAGAATCACAGACGATCTGGCAGAGAACAAAGAGAGAGGTGTGCTTAAATAAACTGGGGAGATAATTGGTGGAGCCCATCAAGGAGGCTGAGGTGATCACACGAGATGGGAAGTGAAGCAACGTAAAGAAAGAGCAAATGTGAGCAGCAAAACAAACTATAAGTGGGAGTGAATGTGACAAGGAATGTGACACACTAGCACAAATAGACTCAGGGAGCTGCGAGGAGCATGACATGATGCTACAATGAGATATTATTTTTTTCTGTTCTTGATATCAACTGTGATATTTCCAATTCGATGTAACCATAAAAAGATGCTATTGTTCTTTTTAAAACTCCCAATGGACTTCAACTGGACTCAACATCTGGAGAAGTATATTATTGTGATTTTTTTTTCTCACTGACACATTTTAAAGTATATATATTCATATATAATCTTGCTTATTTGCATGTAATGTAGCACTGCAAAAGCCCTGATTTATTCTAGAATGATAAGATGCAACATTTATACGTTGTTCATTACAGATTGAGAACAGAATAGGAATACAAATGGGCATGACTATCCTCTCTCTTTATGAAACATCTCAGATACAGTTGTTTGTCCTCAATAGTTTCTTTAAAAATCTAATTTTCTTGGCTCTTGAAGGTGTCTCATGTTCCATCCAAAAGGCTTCTTTGGTTTGGAGAAAGCCAGATTACCACGGCTTGAACAACCAAGAATCTACACCTGCTTGATGAAGGCTTTGCACTGATTGGGCATCAATTTTACTCGACATGACAGAGACAATACAGCAAAGACCCGACGAGTATCTTGGCAGTTGAGGGTAAGGAGGTTGGTGGTAACATCCAATGATGGGCTGGTGGTGAGGACATGTCTCAGGCAGATGGAGGTAGAAATTGTCTTTTAAGTTTTCTTCCATTTTAGTCAGAAAATCATCAGTATCTGCAGTTTCATGACATGACAATTAGAGCAGAGCATCCCTCCCACTGAGCCCATCTGGCAACAACTGTTTTATTTTTCCTTTGCTTTCCACAGTCTGTCTTGACAGGAGCCTCTCTTCAGCATCTGTGTAAAATAATAAAATGATAATGAACCACTCTTGCATGGTGCCTTTTTACCTTCTCTAGATTTGGCAAAGCACTTTCCAATTTGTTTCTCATTCACTTACTCACACAATGACCGCATTATATTATACAGATGTGCTCAAAATACATTATGTAGCATTTTGTTTCTACAGTCACAAGTTGATGAACACAACAGGGGAAGTGAGGGGGGTTTAATGTCTTGTCATTAGACATTTAAACATGTGGCAGGGCTGAGGATCATACTACAGATCTACGCAACCTGCTGAGCCGCAGCAACCTATTGTAGCTACACACCATTTCATCAAATGTGTTACTGGCTTTTACCATCCAAAAGGCACTCTATGTAGCAATATACTTCTGACCACATGGGGGCATATAGATTTTTACAAAAGAGCCACAGACAATACTGTCTGGCACATTATATCATACCACTTTGAGGGGCACTTCATTTTTTTCATATGTAGGGGGTCTGACGCATGAGCTATGTTCCAAATCAGATATTTGCACACTTATACATACTGTTTTGATTGCTTTGGTGCATTCACACAGGCAATTATGTCTGGATAGTACAATCATGATGGACACTTTACACACTCAAGATCGCCATCTTGTCAATGTAGTGATGATGGCACTGCTTTAATCTCTTATAAAAAGGGGGCATGATTACATGCATTAACATGGAAAACTGAATTCATTTTGTTTGCATTTTACAAATCAACCAAAAGTCAAATGTAGGTGGCAATATGGCAGTAACCTCAGTAAAAAAAAAAAAATCCAAAGAAGAAAAATGTGCTCACAAAAGTATGCTATTTGGAACATAGCCATTAATGTTCTTGTGATATAACACCCCCAACACCCCCATCTGGTCAGATTTGGAATTGCTACATAGAGTGACTTTAACTTGTGTCACAAATTAGATTATTTTTTAGATTTTGTGTTCTAACATTTAAAACCTTAGAGCTGAAAGAGGGTTTACTGTATACTTGACTGAAAACAGTTGAAAACAAAAGTTTTACGCCGTATAAAAAGACACCATCTGTTCTCCCCCCTCACTGTCTGACATTAAATCAGACAAAACTTCTCTTTATTCTGGCATTTATTAACTTGGAACAATTTGCTGAATTGGAATAATAACTAACCCACAAGAGGGAAAAGTTTAGGCTGATTTAATGAGGAGGAAAAAAAGTTTTGTCTTTTTATTCAGTGTCTGTAAAACTTCTAATTTCAGCTATATTTAGTATAAATAGTAGGCTATATATACTATATATATAAAATCAACATAACAAAGAAACCCAATGTTACTGAACAAAACACTACACCAAAAGAGAAAGCACTATGATCAGCTGTTAAAATTCTACCTGACAAGAATAGTGGTTTCTTAAATCCCCCCTTCTTTTTTTTTTAACGTGCTCTGTGGCAGGTTTTCATCCAGGATGTCTCTCTACATTGCTGCATTCATCTTTCCCTCTGCCCTGACTAGTTTCCCTGTTCCTGCCGCTGAAAAACATCCCCGTAGCATGTTGCTGCCACCACCATGCTTCACTACAGGGTTGGTATCGGCCACCTGATGAGCAGTGCCTGGTTTCCTCCAAACATGACACCTGGCATTCATGCTTCAATCTCTGTCTCATCAGACCAGAGAATTTTATTTCTCATGGTCTCAGAGTCCTTCAGGTGCCTTTTGGCAAACTCAAGGTAGACTGACATGTGCCTTTTACTAAGGGTGGCCTCCATCTGGCCACACTATGCAGGTCTGATTGGTGGATTGCTGCAGAGATGGTTGTCCTTCTGGAAGGTTCTCCTCTCTCCAGAGGGGAACTCTGGAGCTCTGACAGAGTGACCATCGGGTTCTTGGTCACCTCTCTGACTCAGGCCCTTCTCCCCAATTGCTCAGTTTAGATGGCCAGTCAGCTCTAGGAAGAGTTCTGGTGGTTCCAAACTTCTTCCATTTATGCATGATGGAATCCACTGGGCACACTGGGACCTTCTCCAGCAGAAATGTTTCTGTATCCTTCCCCTGATTTGTGCCTTAAGACAATCCTGTCTCAGACATCTACAGACAATTCCTTTGACTTCATGCTGGTTTGTGCTCTGAGATGCACTGTCAGCTGTGGGACCTTATAGAGACAGGTGTGTGTCTTTCCATGTCATATTTAATCACCTGAATTTAGCACAGGTGGACTCCGATGAAGCTGTAGAAACATCTCAAGGATCATCAGTGGAAACAAGACGCACCTGAGCTCAGTTTTCAGCTTCATGGCAAAGGCTGCGAATACTTATGTAAATGTAATTTCTGTTTTCTTTTTTTTTCTTTTTTCTTTTTTTAAATAAATTGGCAAAAAGCATGCACTTTTTTCACATTGTTATTATGAGGTACTTTGTGTAGAGTTTTGGGGGAAAAATAATGAATTTAATCCATTTTGGAATAAGGCTTTAACATAAAATGTGGAGAATGTGAAGCGTTGTGAATACTTCCCCGCTGTATCCCAATTAGCTTAACGATCAATGTTAAATGTCCTGGATCGGAAGCTAAATGTAGATAAAACTCAAATAAATGTGATTTCTTCCAACTTGAAATGCCTCAGTACAACTAAGGATGGTGTTGGATGCTGCTGGGTGGGGTTTACTCGGTGGATGTTTGTTTTCACTGGGAGAAATACAGAAAAATCCCTGACTGAACCAAAACACTGGTCTATGTTTGAAGCAATCCTCCTCCTGACATGCTCTGTAGTAAAAGTGTGAATTTTAGCTGAATTATGAATCAGATACGCCCCCATATGTATTCACTTTCACAGCTATCGAGGCCAAATCTGTTTAGAGCTCTGTATGTGTTCGACTTACGTGTGAGTACTTACACAAAGTGTAGAGGCAGAGTGTGTGTGTGAAAATGTGTGTTGAAGCCAAGATGCTGAAATATGCATCAGCACTGCTATTGATTTTGTCCATTGACAGCTCTCATTTCTCATTAAGTGGGAGGCATAAATAAAAAAGAACTGGAGCATCATAGCTGGAGGGTTCAATGGCTGATGTGCTCCCACAGCTACAGGTTTTCTGGTGCCCTCCGCACAAGTCCTCAGGGAGGAACACATTTGATCTGAGAGAAAACATGAAGGTGGGATGAATCTAAATGTGGATCTATGTGCTGGCCTTTGTGCGTCTGAAACACAGAAAACATGAGTGTGTCTGCAGGGACCCTGTGTACTGGCCACTGATCCCAAGCAGGTTTTACAACCGAGGGGCAAATAATTGCAGAGAGCAGTTCTGATGCTGGAAGTCAGGAAGATGCTGCAGAGAGCTGCTCTTTCTTCTGTGCTGTATCAATTTCCAGTTGCTTTTAGATCTCCATTTTGACCAATTCACATACAGAAGTATGTGATGTTGGCAATCAAAGCATCTAGTGTAACTCAATAACTACAGAGATGGCTCCATCTTTTCCCCCCACTGGATTCAATCTATTCATTAAAACTTGAGGACACTTTTATAAGCTCAAATAAAATCTACAGTATTGTAGCGTTTTGTCACTTTGGGGAAATTAAACGATGATGCTAGTTCGAGGAGAAATGGTTCTGGTTCATATCAGTGTTGATTCTTCTAAACCACTTGACTGAACTGCAAGCACATCTTCCCTCAGACTCAGCGAAATTAAAGTTTGAGAAAACACCAAACCTTGTTATCTGTGTACTAATCAAATATCCGCTGTAGAATCTTTTCTTTTTCAAACTCCACAGGACAAAAATGAACTCTCAGGTCTCACATTTGTTACTCCAATGTGAAATACACATACGTATAGGAAAAAAAAAAAAAAGAAAAGCAAAATGAGTCTGTATCTGTATGGTGGAGAAGGAATCAGTCAGTCGACTCTTCACAAGACCTGTACAGAATGGTGTGACTGCAAACCCTTTCTATACATATATTAAATCAATCTACTTGCTTCTGGCTGTTGTCTGACATTCAGGGGAAGGAAAGGTAAGAAAAACCATTCATTTATTATTCAGTTTTGTATCACTGAGCATACATAGTTTTTCAAATCATGCTTCTGTATTCGGGCTTTTTTTTTTCTTAAAAATATAATGATCTAGAGTAATATTTAATTAATTGAATTACTTTTATTGACTCCTGAAGGGAAAAACTTATTCATTTCTGTCTAAAATCTTTAGTCCACCTGTATCATCGGAAATCCACGCAGAGAGAGACGCTGACCTCGCTTCGATCAGGGTTACAAGCTCATTCATCTCTGTTTGTTTCTTTTTTTCTTTTCTTTTTTGGTGCTTGACTTCTCCTCTTCAACTCATCTGCATTTGGGTTCTTTTTCTGACTATTAGGAGGTCTTTGGAAAGCTGGTCTGTTGTTTGCACATGTAAATATCCTTCCGTTGTCATGACTACTCCTCGTAACAAAGGTTAAAAAGTGCCAGAATTACCAATAGATGTCCTCCAGGCAGAAAAGCATCCGAACCAGCATGGAAAAAAAAAAAGACTGCAACTCCAGTGACATTTTCTTCATGTGTCAATGTGTTGTTTTTTTTTAAGATTTCAAAAGGGTGATCGTTTCTTGACGATTGAGGCCGAACTTTGCTTTTTTCGCAAGACTCCATGTGGAGTATTGCTTGACTTTGTGCACCAGCTGGGTACTTTGTCAGTTTGTTTTCTATGCAAAGCTGAATTGATGGGTTGTTGTGCCATTCAGGATCATTTCCTAAAAATGTAGACTGGTGACTTTTATATCTGGAGAGGTTTTGGAGACTCGTGGCCAATATTTATCTTCTCCATAAAAACAGACAGACTGAGCAGAACAGCCCTGCATAGTCCTGACTGTAAAAATGCCATTATATGAGTGTATCGAGATAGTCTTTAATTTTTCACCTTCTTTTATTTATTTTTTATTTTTTCATATTATGAACCATACTCTTCATTAGGTTGTTACTTTTTACCAATCCATACTAAATCATATTTAGAGAATTTCGTATAAAGTATTTCAGTAAAGGGTTGAAATAATCAGTTAAATTCAGTATAGTAATCATTCTTTTCACTAAAGAAAAACTCTCTTGTCCTCTCTTGTCCTCACCTGCCTTATCTGTTCTGGCTTCTCTGTAAACCTCCACCTTCTCGTCCCCATCAGCCCCTAAATTTTCCAACCATTCCCTATCTTTCTCTAAGATGTAGAGGACCGTATGAGAGCAGTCCAGTCACTCGGTCATTGACTGTAAATGTCCCGCTCTCTCACAGTGCACATTCAGCAGCTTTGGAGATGATCAACTGCTTTCCCGAGTCGTAGATCAAAACTGGAGAGCTTCACCGAGTCCACAACTCAAAGTGGATCATATAAACACCGGCAGTGTGGTGCAGCTCTGAGTAGGGCCGGTCACAGCCTACATCGAGCTGGAGGCAAACCTCTTCACTGGGCCTCCAAAAGCCAAAATGGGGAATTGTTTTAATGTTATTTTGATGCTATCACAACAACAACAACAAAAAAATGCCTCACATGAATAAATACATAAAAATAGGTTGTACAGCTGCAGGCATGAACCCATAAGCTTAGGATCCAGGATCATATTAGGATTTCCGAACGCAAGGTAGTTGAAAAGAGGCCGTTATTTATTCATCACAACTTTTCTACTTCTGTCAGTACAAACTTTTCACTTGAAATTTGAAATATAATATACTCTGATGTTTTTAAGCTTAATTATTATAATATTTTCATGCTGCCAGTGCTCTGACTTCTTCTCATACAATGTCAGTAACTGATTTCCATAGCAACGCCTATGAACAAAGATCTAAGCGACAGGTTACAACGACTTTTGGCAGCTCTGACAGAATCCCAGTTTCACTGGTCAAGATTGCATGACGAATGCAAACTAATCAAAATGACAGTTAAGCAATATCCGTAGTGTGTGCATTACAAATTATTGAAAAAAAATAAAATAGAAAAAATAAAAATATATATATTTATATTTTGTTTGAACAACTGAACTGAATCAGTTTCTATTCATAAATTAGCTAAGCTCAGTTATGAATGCAGCAAAGAATTTCAATGAATCATTTTTTCCCCACATTTCCTATGAGCAAACAGCCAACGTAGTTGGAGAAAAATCATAACACACACATAATCACAAGGACAGTCATACATCTTCTGTTTTCCTGTCGTTTGAATAGACTTTCTCCAGTAGTCAGGAGGGCAGCAATGGGGTAATGATTAGGTCAGGGGGCATTCATTCAGACTGAGCTACATGGTAAATAGATGCTAAAGAAGTGTTTTACTTCTGTGTAACATCCAGCAGGTGGTAGCTCATGTGGCTGCAAAAAGAAATTAGATTGTAAAGACAGTTTATGTGTTTGCATCTGAAGATGATGTGATTGCATCTGTGATTTTTCTTCTTCAAAAAAAAGAAAAGTGGATGAAAACAAAACAGAGACCACCCACAATTACACAACATGCTCTGAGTCAAATTCACACTCTTCGTTAAAATGAAAGAGCTTCCCCTATTGTTTTATTTCATTTTATTTCCAGACACAATCACTAGTTTTGAATTTTGATGTTTATCATTGCAAAATAAGGTCTGATAACAAGTAAAATATAGAGAGACTTCTGCTTTTTGGTGGTTGATTTACAACCTCTGCTCATTTACAATGTCATTTTTTAAAAAGTAAAAAAAAGACAAAATAAAGACTCTAAAGCTGAAGCGAATGTCACAGCTGCAGCGTTCATCCATGCTTGATATCAGCACAAACCAGCAGATGCCCGGTCACACAACTGCATATTATGGCTTATAAAACTATGGCCCACGTCAACAACAGTAAAACTAACTCACAGAGCTTCAGCAGAAATAACGGCAGTGGCAACTAAGCTGCTCAGGAAAGGAAAAGACCAAACAAAAGTAAAATGTAGGCAGCATTTTAACTGAACCACCACCTGTGGAAGAACCCAAAGTGCCAAAAACTACAAAGGTTCATCTGTGACATTTTGATTTTTGACTCCATATGAAAAACAGGTCATACCCCCTGTAGTTAAACACAAGGAAGTACAATTCTTTTTGGACAATGTTTGGTCAGCGCTAATAAAACAACGCTCACCATTAATCTAACTCAATGCTAACCTGGGCCAGAGCTTCCCACAGAAATGAATGGACTAGCGAACGCATTACCTAACTACGAAGAACGTAATGGAAATGAGGCGGAAACCCCATCACACCGCTAAACCTGCAGCTGAGAGTTAACTTCACTTCTTTCATTAACACATCACAGCTAATGTCCAATTTAGCAGTTAGCAAAAGGGTCTTGCATCAGAATTGGAAGCTAACTTGAACTTTGAATTTCCAATTTCCAGCCAATTTAACTGCAAATCAGCTGAACCCAAGCTCCAATACAGCTGCGGGGTAATCTGAAAATGTTTAAGTTGTGCTGCGGTAACCCACGCTTAAGTTAGCCGCATGCAACCTGATATCACAATAATACGTGAAATATGCACGAGTAACTAACATTTAAGTGTCCCCTGCACGTAAATGCCCAGAATTACGTGTCGGGTCCACGAATATCACTGCAAAGTTATGTCAGTGCTAGAGATTTGTCGTCGTCCCTGCACGACTTGTTTCTTGAACAACAAAATAAAAGCAGAAGTTACATTTTCTGATGCAGACTGTTTTTTTTTTGTGTGTGTATATGTTTATATATATATATATTTATTGTAATTTCTCTACATTTACTGTGGTACACATTAAACGTGCTCTACCATTGACGTAACGTTACATTTACGTGCAGGGGACACGTAAATGAAGGGTGGGCCTCTTGGTTATTTGTGCATATTTCACGTATTATTGTGAGATCAGGTTGCCGCATGCTAACTGACAGTGCAACTGACCAGCAGGGGTTACTCTTATCTGCCTTTATAGATAGAAAACCCACATTCTCCTTCAGGTGACCACAAAAACATTTTCAAATGAATCCGTGTGCATCTGATGAGTTGTCCTGCATTTGAGCGGCACGCTGTGAAATGTTTATTCATTCAGTGCAGTCCATCTTTTTTTTTGTTTGGCCAGCAAGTTTGGACTAGCTGAGATTTTGAGGATGTCAAGTACAATACAAATTGTTTGTTTATCAAGTTATAGCAAAGAGACACTTTTATTGCATCTATTAAAATTCAAAACCAACTCAAAGCTGGCAACTGCACTTTCCATTACATTTCTGTCCACTCAGTGACAAATCAGTGTGGCCACCGCCTTTGACTCAGCCGCTCAGACTGATACAATTTGTAGACACAATTTATCCCTCTGACCTCAGAGATGGGAGATTACTGCTAGATCTTTTGTTGTTTTGTTTTTTTTTTCCAGCAGCACAAAGATGCATTTCACTGTCGAAAGGATTTCTAATAACTCACATCAACAAAGCTCCACATATACCGTACGGATCCAACGGGGAATTCCTCTAATCTGAAATATCTGCTTTCACATGTGAATCTGCATATTTTCCATCCTTTCTTCATGATGCAGCAGGTGCAACCGTGCACGCTCACCACACACACACGGAGAGAGAGTGCTGATTTATGCTCAGGCGTCACAGTAACAACCTTTATTAACATTTGTTTCTGGGGAGATGATTTAAAAATAAGACTAAATAAATCAAGAATAAATCACTCTGGGTTGGAAAATGGGTCCTGGTGTGTGTGGAGTTTGTTAATCAGAGAGGAAAAATGATTCAGAGACAACACTTAATGACTAACTTTTTTATGTGGAGTCTTCAGGAAAACAGACCAGCAATGATGGGGCCTGATTAAACCTAAATAAGGAAGGTTTGTGGGCGTGAGTGTGTACTGATGACACAAGGTCATCAGAGTAATTAAACTTCTGAGAGACTGGAGCTTTTTGCAAATAGCAGAAATTTAATTTTGTGTTCATTTCTCTAAATAGGCATCCATAACTTAACTGATCTGTGTTGGAAAGCCTGAGTGAAAAGTGAAAATTCAGTTCTTGGCTCTGCTTGTGTAGTGTATTTTTCTTTTTTTTTTCTTTGTGTGTGTGTCTACTGGACTTAAATTAGATCCAAGATTACTCTCTGACCCGCTCAAATCTTGGCGCGGGCGAATGAAGCATGTTGAGGCATCCATCTGTCCCTTCGTGTCTGTGAGTTTGGATGAAGCTGTGAAAAAAATAGTCCGTTGGTTTCCTGAAATCTGCAAAATGAGCAAAGGCTCGATGCCGTCGCTGGTGTTGTGCATTATTAATCAGTAAGATCAATCTTGCTTTCCGTCAAAATCGGATCAAAACATCTTAACAGCATGGAGTCTTGTTTAAATACCAGTCTCTTGCTGTCAAGATGAAAGTAGCTATTAGAAGATTGAGCTGGTCAGCAATACTCTTTTTATTTTTTATGGATTAGAATCATTGGAGTGAAGTGGAATTTACTCTTTTGAATCTGCCTCTGTGGCAGGAAGAGCTTCAGATCCTTGACTTGTGTCCTCCTCTCTAAAACACCAAACAGCGAAAGTCACATCTGACACTGTTTATTGGTAAGCACAACCACAGACAACCAAAGTAATCTTCTTTTAAATCTATTTAATCCCTCTCTGTGGGCACACACTTTAAATTCTGTCAGAATAGTCAGACGTTGACAAGTACTTTCTTTAAGCTCAGCACATTATGAGTCTGTGTGGAGGAAGGATCGGATTGTTATAGAATATTAATGTGATGTATTGATTCCTCAAGAGAAATTGAACTCACTTTGCTCTACTATTGTGTGGGTCACAAGTCAGGTTCAGCTGAAGAAGGAGATGGCGGAATTTAAGACATTTCCAAACACTTCAGGTCAAAAACGCAGCTTGAGCCTGAGAGATTGTTATTGAACTCTATGACATTTCAGCAATGGACAGATGTGTGCAGATGATTACAGCAGCGGTCTACAGTAGATTAAAGAAAATATCTAACTCTGCAGACACAATGTCTGAGATTTAGCTCATCTGTTTATATAATTGTCATCATCTGCAGTAAACTTTGGTCACTGAAGCTTCCAGATCTCTCAAGATGCGAACTTGGTCCACACCAAGATATCAATCAATTCCAGTTCCTAGAAACATTCAATATATTTGGAGAGACTAATAGTTTCCAGAAACTAAACTGTAATGACTAGTGATTCACTGACTTTTTCTTTAACTTCCAAATATCAAGCTGACCTTTTTGCTTGTGTTTGCCGCGTATATTATTTATAGGCACAAAATATGAACAGTGCGAGCCGTATTAAGTAAGGACGGCTTGACCAGCAACTGCTATAAAATACCAATGAAACAATCAAAAGGCTGGGATTGATATCATGTGTGACAATAAGCAACTTTGCAAAGCTGGATTCCAAAACAGTGAAGTTTACTGCTTATTTTAAAATAAATAAATAAATAAATGTTTTTCTTCTATGTAGTCTGCTATAGCGGAGTAAAGATAGCCAGCAAAGTCAAATGCTGCATCCAAACAGCTGATAATGGGCTAAAAATGTTCACAATACTAAAGCAAATACATTTCTTTTGACGCCCGTCTTAAAATGCCTTTGCAAGCAGAAATAAACAAAACTGTTTTGGATCTGCAGATACATTTCACATCCAGATAGATGAATACTTGACTTGCCCCAACAGGCATGTTTCCATGGTAATTGTACAGAGGATTTGATTTTTATGTCCATATTTCATCATGTAAAATTATATAAATGCACACATTTGTGCATAATTAGGACTATGTTTGTTTGGACCTCTTCCAGATTGACTAACCAGACTGCTAGCCAACAGTCAACAAGATACATTTGCCCAGACCTTTGTGGAATTCACCCCTTTGTGTGGACAGAGGTAGGACCCCCAGGCTGTGGTCAGTGAGACAAGTGTTAGCCAGTCAAGGGTCTGGAGCTAGAGCTACAGCAAATCTCATTTCAGCTCCTGCAGCACATGTTTCTAATGTCAATATGGGAGCAACATCAGAAATGAGAATGAAAGACAGATTTGATCAGAGTGAGTGTAAAGTAACGCCAACTGGCTTGTGGTGACAGAGATTAGGTGGGCATGATCCCACCACTGACTCTATAACTATCTACGAATTATCTAGTCATGTGACTCCCATACATTTGTATTTGTGAGTCCTTGAAGCAGTCCTTTTCTTTGAACAGTGCAACTACCTTAATTCTGCTGCGTTTTTTAATTTAATTCAATTGGGATTTGCACTGTTTTGGAGCCAGCACTTAGTGGTCAGTCGAGGAACTGCAACAAATCGTTCTTCCTGGATTAGCTTCAATCCAGAAGAGGGATGGTCGCCGCTTGGTTCCAGCCAGTTGCTGGGCTTGTTCATTCCACTCATTTCTCCATTTTCGGATTCAGTGTGGCTGGGAGGAGCCTGGAGGTCTGATGAGATTAATGTGTATTTCAATATAAATACTAAAACGGATTACACAGTACATAGGACACAATTGTAAACAAAAAGGATTTTTAAAAAAAAATCTGTATAAGATATCCTCACAATTCCTTTATTTTTGTTTGCACTGAAAGGTGCACTCAATTTGTTTTATTTTGTTCTGTTGTGTGCAACAGGAGAACAACCATAAGTGAATCCACCACAGAATGCTTTCAGGAAAAGAAAGTCCATCTTTTGAAGTAGAGAAGTCAGAGGCCAGACCTCAGCCAAGTAGAGAGCTGTTCACCCAGACATCCTACAAATGCATCTGTAGAGAGGAACAGTCAAAAACTCTTCCTGAATGTGGTGCAGGTCTGATCCAGATCTACTGAGAGCACTTGCTGGAAGTCATTGCTTAATGGACAGTTCGACCAGTTACCAACTCCAAAGGTTCATCTGCTTTTTTCTCCAGCACTGTAAATATTTTATGAGTGTGTTCATGCACATAAAAAATTTAATTGTTTGTGTTATATCACCTTAAAAACATTGTTTTGACTGTTATTGTAAATGGGATCACACTTAATGAAAAATTCATTCAGAAAACCAGTAAACTCTGAGGAGTTCACATACATTTTTTTTTGTCTTGCAAATGTATGTCTGACAGTTAATCAAGCATTTTACTTCAGTACGTGTTTGCTTTATTATGCCACATTCTGGCTGTTCTGCAGATCCCATTCAGGACATTTTTCTTTACTCAATATGTGTCCGATAATAAAGATTATTCTGCTTATCTATAATTTACAGTAAATGTCCCTAGTAGTTCAGCTTCACCCATCTCTGGGTAAATAACACTATGCAGTTACCCACAGGGTGGATTACACCATCACCATAGAAACTTAATTAAAAAGTAAACGGTCTGCTATGAGAGCCTTTAAACTTTAAGTTGAATTCACAAAGCAATTTACAATGTTTCTCATTTGCATACCAATAACTGCAGAAGGCCCAAATTAGCTGTTCCTCTTCCATCTCTGAGATTTCAGCATGAGACAACCTGAACCAGAGGAACACCACTGAGCACCAAAACAAAGCATCAAATCAAGAACATTGTGCTTAATTAACAAGATTAAACAATAATGTTCCTGCACAATTGAAGCTGTAACGCTGATTATAAATCTTTGCTTTTTTTTTTTCTAGTTCAGTATTATTTAGCTGAATTAAAGGTACCCTGACCACTCCAGACCAAATTAATAAATGATTAAGAAACAAAAAAAAATAACCATAATGAACTGCCACTGCAGTGCTGGACTTTTATAATCATGAAGCTGAATTTTAGTGTATCTCATCAAGTAAAATAACGACTGACTTTAACTAGTGGTACTCCTGACATGATGGATATGCAGCCAGGTGAACCAACATGAATGATGTTTGACTGAATGCTACAAACATTTCAATTCAATTCAATTAAAAAATAATGTATTAATTCCCAAAGGGAAATTCAAATATTGCAGTCGTCTCGTGATTTAAGGCTCTTCAAAGATTCATTGTGGATGGTTCTAGCTGTGTTCGGGAAGGATCTCCTGTAGCGGTCTGTGTTGCAGCAGAGCTGAAGACACTGTTGCTGAATCACTGTGTTGTGTAGAGGTTTCTCAGGGTTGTCCATGATTTTTATCGTTAAATAAAGTATCCTCATTTGCATAATCAGCCCCAGAGTCTCCAGAACAGTCCCCAGAACAGAGACAGCTTTCTTTATCAGTTTGTTCAGTTTCTCTAAGTCACTGGCTCTGATGCTGCTCCCCCAGCAGACGACCGCAGATAGGATCGAACTCTCCGCAACAGACCGACAGTAAAGAAGATATGCAACATCTGGCTGCAAACGCTGAAGGACCTGAGCTTCTTAAGAAGTAAAGTCTACTCTATCCCTTCTTATAAAAAGCATCGGTGTTGCATCTCCTGTCCGGTTTGTTGTCCAGGTGAACACTGAGATGTTTATACTCCTCCAATTTAACATATACATGATTTCTCCTGAAATCCGCAATCATCTTCTTTGTTTTGTTAAAATTTAAGATGTGATAATGACGTCTTATATCACATCTGAGTAGTATTATATATAGTAATACTATTTATTAGTATATACTACTGTACTGTAAGTAGTATTACAAGATTTGATGGTTTATGAGCACAAAATAACATATACATACA